>CM066333.1:75680967-75890967 GCA_033807585.1 Hydrophis major
TGAATTCAAAACCTTGACTGGAAGCAGCAGGTCTTCCATTTTTCATTAGATTTTTAATCTGTCTATACACCATCTTAACAAGGATAAACTTAACTATTGTTGTCTACGTTCCATAACTGCAGGCCTAAATTAATCTGGTCAATATTGTCCAACTGGCATCTTTCCCATTGGTTTGGAAATAATAAAACTGGACATTATTCTGTTACTCCTTTGAAGTGATGCTACCTGGAAAAAAAATATTCCTCATCATGAAATAAGAAACAAGATAAATAAAGATACATCAATTTGACTGAGGCAATAGTAAAACATATAGTCGGGTTTCACCTGATTTACTTTAGTTTAATATTAGTTTCTTGTTTTAACCTGAAATCCTCTTTCTTAACCTCCGCATCTGTAAGAATCTTTCCTGTTAACAAAGGGAATGTAAGAATTGTAAATTATTAAAAGAATTTTAAAAATGGAAGAATATATATCAATCATCTCCATAAGTAGATCCCCCCATACCTGTTCTTTGGTTATTTGTTTCAGGGAAAAGATTTGCTGGAATAGTCTTTGCATTAACCTTTTACTTTCAAAAGACATTATTGCTTTCTTTGTCTTTTGAATTACTTTCCAGAAATTCTGGAAAGGTAATTTGGTATTATCTGCCAAATAGCTGATTTGCCTTACTGCCTGGTGAAAATTCACTTTCTGCTCCCCCCCCCCCTCCAATTTTCTTCATAGAAGCATTGCTTCAAAGCAAGGCTTGGATCCTAAGGAAATTATATTGCATTACTGAAATCTTTCATCTCTCCTTTTTTCAATCCTATGTTCAACAAGGGGTTAAAAAAATTACTGAATTGGAGGGGGGGGGAAGGAATTGCATTTGGTTGTAAATTGGACATTGTATCCACTTTTGAACTGTGTGCCACGAGGTGCCAACTCCACTGATTGGAGTTATAATCCAAAACACCAAGTTTTCCCACCTCTGTTTAAGCCCTTCCTTGTCAGGTGTGAAGAATCAGGACCGCATATTAAGTTCCAGTTAAGATGATATATTGCTAAAGCAAGTCAACTAACAGATCAGCATAAAATTAGCGCTAGATAAGAGTTAATAAAATTCAAGATGGACTAGATATGGATTGCTTAAGGGAACGTAATGATTCCAGGCTAATTCCTCTCTTGACTCCACACCCAGTTTTTGCCTCTTTTCTCACATTCCTCCACCAAATAGCTTTGCTGGCTGAGGAACTCTGGGAATTGAAGTCTTAAAGTTGCCAAGGTTGGAGACTCCTGGTATAGACTATATTCAGCAATTGGAGGGATAGAAAAGCAGATTTTGGAAGAAAATAAGGGTTTCCATTCTCTCCATGACTCAAATTATGACTGTATTATTGCTCTTTGTAATTGAAAACACAATTCTGCATATATTTAAAATATGGAGAGCAACTGACCTCAGGGATCTGAGTTCATATCCATGCAGAAGATTCTTTGCTAGGATGTACAATTCCTATTTCTCACAAAGAGAAAACCCACCGTGATACATTGTAAGTGTTGGTAAATTATGACTATCCTATCCTTCCTTCTAAATTGTATGTGAGAAGAGAACTTGCAAAGACTCTATCCTTGAGAAATACGGTGGTGATACTGACAAGACATCAGTGGTGGCTCTGAAGTCTGTTACAAAATACAAATCCTGCTGCAGTCCAGATGCTGCTAAATAACAACAACAGAACCAACAGAGGAAAAGATATTGAGAATGTGCTTTTTCAAGAGGCAACTGGACTTTCTTCGTTTTTCTTTGAAAACGCTTCGCTTCTCATCCAAGAAGTATCTTCAGCTCTGACTGGATGGTGGGGAATGGAAAGATTTATACCCCTTGCAGACATCTAGTCATTTGCATTCTATGTCTACATTTTGGACAGAGAGGACTGCTATTTTGAAAGAGGGGTCAAAGAGGTCATCTATATCAAAGTTGAACAGGCCTCTCTCAACAGAAGGGGAGGGATTACATCATTGTCTATGTCCAGTCTATAACACAGTCCTTTCAACAGTTCCAAGAAGGCTCAGCACCCATTTGCACCACTCAGGTGACCCTGAGGACTCAGATGAACCTCCAGGTGGCTCAACAACTCTTTAAAAGGACGCAAATGACCAGCTGTCTTCAAGGAATATAAATCCTTCCATTCCCCACCACCCAGCCAGAGCTGAAAAAGCTTCTTGGATGAGAAGCGAAGCAAAGAAAAACAAAGGAAATCCAGTTGTCTCTTGAAAAAGCACCTTTGGGAACAACCATGACTTGGATGACTGAGAATCACCATAGATGTTGAGAATTGTAGTGCAGCAGAACCTGGAGGTGCACCACAGATTCTCCTCTGTGGTGTAAAACCAAAGTTAGAACTTAAATTGACTGTAAAATTGCTCAGCAATTTTAAACCCTCAAAGAGCCATTTGGACCCATTTCCCACAGAAAAGAAAACACCGGGAGCCACAAAATCCTTGCTGTGCCTGACTATTTCCTGAGCGGCCACAAAACTAGCATATGTAATTGAATTAAACATTCTGTTTTTGTTGTGATTCGCCGGCAGCTGGCGCAGACGGAAGCAGAAGTGGATAGTGTGGAAGAATGGGGACCATTCAGGTAGTCTGGAGAGGACTCAGATCCTGTGTCTGATGCAAAGATGGGGCCAGGACCATCTGGGAGTGGGGTGCTGCCTTCAGAGCCATCAGAGTCTGGCATTAGCGAGGTAGAGGATCCAGGGGAGCATGTTCCCAGTGCGCATGTGCACAGAGCTGCTAGATGGCAAGAGCAGTTGAGACAAAAGGAGCAACTTGGGAGTAATGCTGGGAGGTGATTGCCCCTCCCCAAGGGACAAAAGACAGGCCAAGATGATGATACCTTTGCAGGAAGCAAAGTAGTTCAATCAGTTCAGAGTCATTCTGGAAATTCTTTGTACTTCAGTTGGGGTGTTTTTTTTGTACTTCGGTTGGTTTCTTTTCCAGTTCATTTGATACTTCTGGTTTTTGGCAGCACTTCACAGAACTGAAAGGTGTGTGCTTATTTCAGGGGACTATTTGAGATTAATTCCAGCTGGGAATGAAAACAATTCCCAGCATTGCAATAAAATAAGTCTTGTTTTTAAAATAAGTGTGTGTGTGACTATGGTTTAGGAAGCCTGGGTTAGAACAGTTTTCATCTGAAACTTTTCTTGGATTTATCCATGGTTGGCCTACCTGGGTTGAAAAGCTCAATAAATCATGTGCCGGCGGGTGTCGTATATTGGCAGTTGTGACACATATTTTGAATGACAGGGAGCTGCAGCAGAGTGATGAAAGAGCCACATGCAGCTCCAGAGCTGCGGGTTGCTGACCCTTGTACTAGACACATAAACTGCTGCATTGCCTTGGTTTTAAGATTATAAAATTGAGGCCAGTAATTTTCCTTCTTCTATTTCTGCTTTCCTACCCACCTAGGTGTCTCAGTGAGCGTGTCAACTTTTAGCCTGGTGGCCATCTCTCTTGAGAGATACAGTGCCATATGCAAACCCTTGCAATCTCGGGTCTGGCAGACCAAATCCCATGCCTTGAAGGTAATCGCGGCAACGTGGTGCCTGTCCTTTGTCATCATGACACCATACCCAATTTACAGCACACTGGTGCCTTCAGTGCTTCCTAACAGCACCACATCCAAGTGTCGTATTAATTGGCCAAGCACAGTGATCGAGCAGTCCTGGTAAGAGTGGACCATAGGTCCTTGTTTTTTTGAAGGCATTTGTCTTAATCTGTAAAATTATGAAAAGCGCAATGATTTGTGATTTCGATGGAACTAAAAGAAGTGTAATACCATTGCAACTCTTTGCAATAACAGTTGATGTCTCAATTACAATGTTTGTATAACTATAGGCACAATATTGCACATAAGTAGCCTGTTTCCCCGAAAATACAACCTACCCCGAAAGAAAGTCCTATCTTGATCTTTACATGTGTGACCAATATAAGCCCTACCCCTCCCAAAAAATAAGCCCTAATTAAGATCCCACCTACTCCAGAGTGCATAGATAAAAATTAAGCTAGGGTGGGGATGGGGGTGTGTGGAGCTGTCCTACTATTTACCTTTGGACATTTGTAGCTAGGCCTCGCACACCCCAACACCTGCCTTGCCAGCCCATTTCTTCTGCAGCCGGCAAGGTTGTCAAGGCTTTCTTGAAGGCCTCTGTAGCTGATAACAAAGCTCTGGATGGATCCAGAGCTCTGTTATTGGCTGCAGAGGCCTTCAGGAAAGCCTTGCCAGCTGCAGAAGAAGAAGTTCCTGAAGGCCTCTGACAGTGAAAAGAAGGGCGGGGGTGACGCACACAAATGAGGTTAGTCAGTGGGTGACATCCCCTGAAAATAAGACCTGATGCCTTTTTTTTGGTAGCAAAAAAATGTAAGACAGGGTCTTGTTTTCAGGGAAACATGGCTAGTAATCAATGGAGGTGTTTTTTTATTTTGCTCTTCTATTGTTCTAGAAGTTTTTGCATTTATCATGTTCTCTACCTACTAAGGACAACGGCTACACTCTTCTCCTATGTCAACCCAACTATCTTTTCCAAGATCAAGTTATTTTTCACGGTCCAGATGCAGTTGCCTTCTAAGAAACGGGGCGCCATTCAATCTCCCAAAGTTTCAGATACGAAAGCATTGATCAACCCAGCCTAAATTTGTCAAGCTGGACACACCCACTTCATGCAGGGAATAAAAATTCTGAACAACTAATCAGAAGCATGTTTTCCTCAAACAAACTAAAAAGGAGACTTATCCCACTTTTTGCATTTGAGCATCCAAGAAGGGGCAGGAAAGGAGAAAGGGAAAGAAAAAGAAAGGAAGATGGGAAGAGAGCAAGGAAGGAAAAAGAAGGGAAGAAAAAAAAGAGAAGGCAGAAGGAAGGAAAAAGAAGAAAAAGGCAAGAAGGGAGGAAGATTATAATGAGTGGGAGAGAGGGTCTGAGGGAAGTTCTGCCTTAACACTTGGCTACCACAGGTGCCTCTGACACGATTGATGTCAGGCTGGCCACGCCTGCTCCGGCCTCCGTGGTCCAACACAACCTTGATGTGGCCCTCAATGAACCCCCTGGTCTAAATCTTACAATGAATGGCTAAAGGAACTAGGTATGTTTAGCCTAAAAAAGAGAAGGCTTAAAGATGACCTGATAATTGAAGGCTGCCTGATCCCGGGTTGAAACTCTTCAGAAAAGATGTTTTAGTTTTGTTTTTCTTTTTTTCTATGTTCTGTGTTTTGTATGTTTATGAAAGGCAATAAAATTTTAATAAGCAAGAAATATAATTTGGATAAAAGGAGAAGTCTGGATAAGATATGAAGTTAAATAGATAATGTAAATATTGATATTACAATTTGGAATTATTTTGTATGTTCTATTGGCTCTCTTCTTTAATTATGATTATTATTTTTTTAGAAAAGATTTTTCAAGTTGTTATGCCTGGATTGTGTATTGTTTTTCTAAAATTAATAAAATTTGTTTAAAAAAAAAAAAAGATGACCTGATAATTGTCTTCCGATACCTGAAGGGTTGTCACGGAGAAGAGGGAATTGCCTTATTCTCCAAAGCACCCGAGGGCAGGACAAGATGGCTGGAAACTCATAAAAGGAAGCTCCAACCTGGAACTAAGGAGGAATTTCCTATCCGTGAGAACCATTAATCAATGGAGCAACTTCCCCCTCAAGAGTTATGTGCGCTTCATCACTGGAAGTTTTCAAGAAAAGATGGGATAACCATTTGTCTGGGATGGTATGAGGATTTCCATCTTGGGCAAGGGATTAGATTAGAAGACCTCCAAGGCCCCATCTAGTTCCAGACCTATGTCTAAGGGAAGAAGAGCTTCTTGAGTTATGTGTACAGATCTCTCTCTTAGGGCACAGGGAGAAAGAGGCTATAAAAGAGTTAATTGTGAATTTAAGCAAATTCTTTTAAGAAAAGGAGGTTTGAATGGATGGATATGTATGTGAGGTATACACTCTCTCTCTCTCTCTCTCTCTCTCACACACACACACACTACCATATTCCTTGTCAAATTAGACAGCCGCTTAGACAAATTACTGGGTGCTGAGCCTTCTTTTCAGATAAATAACACAGCTGTTTTGCCATCACCAGTATCTTTCCAGATTTACAGCAAAGTTTACAAGCCTACTCACTGAAATATTCAACAAATAAACCCATATTTCTTCAGCAGTTCCTATAACAACAACTCATCATCTAGCCTGTTTTGGAGTTTGTGCGATATTAAATCAAACCTGGGGCACAAATATTAGTCAAAAGTGGGTTTATTTGTTTGAGACAATATGGTTTAGTATATAGAACTGGTGAGGTGGCCAAAGATGCCAGACTAATCAGTTATAATTGTATCTGAAGCTCAAAGTGAAATATGTTTTCTGTCACATACCTCCTTCAGATGATATCCTGATTGTTAATCATGAGTGCTGGAAAGTAAAACAATTGTGTTTAAATTATGTCTTCATGCACTCTTACCATAATCTCATATTTGCAGTCAGAAATAGCCCCATAATAATAAACTTTTCAAAAATTCCTCTGCTGATCTGCTTTAGAAAAACAGAGATAGCAAAGAAGGAAACATTTGTGCCGGGAATAAATGTTCGTGGACTAAACCCTGGTGGAGGTTTTGTGTGTTTGTGTGTGTGTGTATGGCCTGCTTTTAAAATAACAGGCACTGACTAATCCATTTATTGATTAAATTTACACGCCACCCTTGTTGCTATGCAGAGCAGTTCTGGGTGGCTTACAATGCCCTAAAACAGAAGTATAAAAACAATTATGAATATAGCAATAATTAAAATTACAAAAGTTAAGTAGACTGAAAACCAAGGGCATGAGCAGAGCAGGAGTAGTGTCTTCTGTCACAGTACCAGGTACCTCCATCCTGGAGCATCTCCATCGGGTCCCTATGCCAAGCCAGACTTTAAGGCCCTTTTGGAAAAACCACAAGGATGTGACCTCATCTGAGGTGGCAGGATGTTCCAAAGGACAGAGGTCAAATCAGAAAAGGCTTTTCTCCTAGAGTCATTGCCAGTCAAAATTCCTTGACTGATAGGGTCCTCTTCTGGACTGTGTGGAGTGGGCCACAGTGGTGGGATTCAAATTTTTTTACTACTGGTTCTGTGGATGTGGCTTGGTGAGTGTGGGCGTGGCTTGGTGGGCATGGCAGGGGAAGGTTACTGCAAAATCCCATTCCCTCCCCACCCCACTAACCTGCTTTCCAGCTCCGTTCTCCTGTGCAGGGCAACCAGAGAAGATCCAGCCGATCAGCTGGGACTCGGGAGGTGGAGAATAGATGGGGTTGGCAGGGCCAGTCAGAGGTAATATTTGTTGGTTCTCTGAACTACTCAAAATGTCCATTACCAGTTTTTCAGAACTGGTCAGAGCCTACTGAATACCATTTCTGAATTGAAGTCATCTTATAAAGGTTCAGTAAGGATTCCCCATCTCGTCTCAAATTTCAGATTCAATTGGAGCCCCTTTTTTTAAGATCTAACAATTAATACCTGAGTTGCCATCTTTCCTATTATAAATAGGAATTGTTATTCTCGTGTTTAAAATATAGTCTAGTGGTGGTAGAGGCATGCTGGGAATCGGGTTTGCTGAGAGGCGGATAGGAAAATGTGAATTTCTCTGACAATCTAAATCTTCCTTGTGGCTTTCTCAGGTATATTTTCCAACTCCTCATCCTTTTCCTTATCCCGGGGATCGTAATGATGATAGCGTATGGATTAATATCCTTGGAGCTCTATAGAGGAATAAAATTTGATGCAAGCAACAGAAAATCTTCTCGAGGTAATCCCGACGACTGAACCTGTCCATTTGCTTTCTGTCTTAATAGCTTGCCATGTACAAGCACAAACAGTGATATTTCTATCTATCTATCTATCTATCTATCTATCTATCTATCTATCTATCTATCTATCTATCTATCTATCATCTATATCACCTATCTATGTATGTATCTATCAATCATATATACAACATCTATATCATCTATCTATTATCTATCATCAATTATCTATCTCCCATCTATGTAATCTATCATCTATCAATCAATCGATCGATCTATCATCTATACCATCCATCTATATCTATCTACCTACCTATTATCTATCTATCATCTATATCAACTATTTATCTATCAATCTATCTTCCCTCTATCATATATCTATCTATCTATCATCTATATCATCTATTTATCTATCATCTATCAATCTACCTATCTAACTAAATCATCTGTATCATCTCTCTATCCTCTCTCTATCATCTATCAATCTATCTTCTCTCTATCTCTCATATAACTATCATCTATGTTGTGAAGCGGCAGAATAACCTGAGGCAACACGGAGCGAACTTCAGTGTTTACTTTATTGTAACAATAAAGGGTTGCCGCGGCTGCCGCACTAACAAGGCAGCCAGCTGGCGGACAACAGCTGATGTCATTTGACAACTCCCTTTTATAGCCGGCTGTCAAATGGCATCAGCCAATAGGAACGGTCCGTGTTCCCGCTGGAAACACGGACTGGAGTGAAGACTTCAGCTCAGTGTTTTCCGAACGCCATAATCTATATCATCTCTCTATTATCTGTTTGACTGTCTGTCTCTCTCTCTCTCTCGGCCCAAATAACCTCTCAGGATTATTGTGGTGGGGAAACCAGGAGGAGGGAGGAGTATTGTGTATCTTTGCCACCTTGACTTATTTGTCAAAATAAAGGGGGGGGGGAATGCAGATAAGTCAAAATAAAATAAAGTTTAAGTTTATCCCAAGAGAATGACATTTATGAGAAACCCCCAGTTGCGAAGGAGAAAAGGGGAAAGTCCAAAGGAAGGATTGGGGTCGGAAGCCAAGAGGCCAAATTGTTTTGAATGCTAAGGCGTGTTGATGTCCTTGATCCTGCCTTCCATGTGCAGAAAGGAAAGCCAGCGAGAGCAGCTGCGGCAGGTACGAAGATGGGGATGGTTGCTATCTGAAGAAGAACAGGAAGCAGCAACGGCAGCAGCAGCTACCCCTCCGTCAACTTTCGTCCCTCAGCTCCTGCAGCAACAGCCAGAAGATTGAGCGTCCAAGGAGCAGCTCCTCCTCAGCCAACCTGATGGCTAAGAAGCTAGTGATCCGAATGTTGATTGTGATTGTGATCCTATTCTTCATCTGTTGGACGCCCATCTTCAGCGTCAACACCTGGAGAGCCTTTGACTCCACTTCGGCTCAACTCCTGCTCTCAGGAGCTCCCATCTCGTTCATCCATTTGCTCTCCTACACCTCCGCCTGCGTGAACCCCATTGTCTATTGCTTCATGAACAAACGTTTCCGCTTGGGTTTCCTTGCGACCTTCACTTGCTGCACCAAGCCACGCCTTCCAGCGGCCCGGGCAGAGGTGGGAGAGGACGAGGAAGGAAAGACCACGAGAGCCTCCCTTTCCAGGTACTCTTACACCCACATGAACATGGCTGTCCCTTCATGATTGAGAGACAAGGAGAAGAAACACTGTAAACCTTGCCGCTCCGACCGTCGCCTTCGTGCATCAAGCCCATCTGAAACAGTTTGGCTCAAGCAGGGGAGTTGGACTAGAAGACCTCTAAGGTCCCTTCCAACCAGGGGTGGGATTCAAATTTTGTAAGAACCAGTTCTGTGGGTGTGGCTAGATGGCTGTGGCCATGCGACTGGGTGGGCGTGGCGTTTTTTGGCAGCAACCCCCCCTTTCCCATTTTGGGGCCTTCTGGGCCTCAGGAAAGCCTCCTGAGGGACGTTTTTGCTCCCAGAATGCTTCCCTGGGGCTCAGGAAGGCAAAAAATGGAGGGGAGTTGCTGCACACCCCCCCCCCCTCCATTTTCTGCCTTCCTGGGCCTCAGGGAAGCCTCCTGGGCAAAGCAGTAAGACAAGGAGGGGAATCCTGGCACAGCTGATCATAGGAACAGCTGAGTGTCAGGAGGGGGGGAAAAACTACCTTAAGGAGTGACTGGGTGGGGAAGTACACAGTCAGCGATGTCGGGCATGCGTGCAATGTTGCGCATGCGTGATAAGGACTGACTGGGGGGGAAGGGGCAGGTGGAGAGGGACGGGGCCAGCCAGGGGCACAATTTGCTGCTACTCCGAACTGCGCTGAATCGTAACAACCTGTTCTATAGAACTGGTCCAAACTGGTAGAATCCCACCCCTGCTTCCAACTCTGTTATTCTGTTATTACTTCTACAAAAACAGCTGGGAGAGATAGGAGGTGAACAGCACACTCCTGGATCAAAGGTCTCCCCTGAAAGATTCCTCTAAGGCCAGCTCAAGAAACCCAGAGCCATATTGAGATAATGTGTGACAAAATAACCCATAAGAGCAAGGGTGTTCAAACTTGGGCAACTTTAAGACTTGTGGCCTTCAACTCCCAGAATTCCTGAGCTAACATGACTGGAGGAGGCATGCTGGGAGTTGAAGTCCACAAGTCTTAAAGCTATCAAGTTTGAAGACCCCTGCATAAGAGGAAGGGTAAAATTTAGCCATACTTTTCTTCCCTGATTAATTTTGCACCTAGGCTTCAGCGCCTCCAAATTAACTGCATGAAGATAATGGAAGGCAAACATTAAAAAAAATGTAATTGCTATTTGGGAAAGTAAAGAGTTTAATGTTTGGGGAATAAACAATTAAATTCCCAAGTGCCTCACCGTAACTGCATTTTTCTACAACAATTTAATGTAGCTTTGCTTCAGAGCAGTGGCGGAACAAGGAACTGATTTGACTATAAACTATATATAGATAAGTGAAAAAGCACCCACGCGTCATCACAAAATCTCCAGAACCGTAAAGCCTACAAACTTGAAATTTGGCATGTATGTTCTTCTTGGCTTCTAGGTGCTCACTAAGAAAGAATTTTTCAAAATGACCATCAGAGCATTAGTATTTCATATATTATTATTAACATGCTTTGATGCTAAGCAGTTCTACTCCCCCTCCCCACCTGAAAAGAAATCTGTTCCAAATGCAAAACACAAGCAGAGGAGAGGAGTTTCAGTTTCAGTTTCACAGCACCTAGCAGCTTTAGTACAGAACAGTTGAGCTAAGCCACACCCAGGCTCCTTCCTGTCTCCTTGCTCACACGGCAAATACTGTGTCACTGTCCAAACACACTGACAGAATGCTAGCCAGATGAATACCGATGGATGCCGGTAGGCAGAGGAAGAATTCTCCCCCTTATTTTCCTTCCCAAAAACTAAGTCCGACCACATGGTTTTGTAGCAAAGCACAGGTATTGAGCTAGTGTTTTATGTTTCCTCTACCCAGCAACAACGTGCAAGACCTTCTAGATGAGATCAAGAGAACCCACCATCAATACACAAGAATAATACCCTTGCCTTTGGCACTGATGCACCAAGAACCAGTGTTCATACATATGGATAGGAAAGCTTTATTAGCTTGCCTAGCTGAGACCTGTTGATATTGCTTTCTTCCAATATGTGGTAGAGTGCAACTTTCCTGGCCTTTAGGCCTCCATGGAGGAGGGAGAGAGAAACACTGACCTTGGTTGATACCTGTCTCTATAGATCCCAGCAGAACTGGGACCTTCTCCCACGTTTTTTGTAAGATTCACTAGTGTTTTTATTGTCTCAGAGGTGCTTTTTCCAAAAGGCTTTCTTGGGGTTTTTTTTTTTCCCTTGAAAACATTTTGCTTCCCCATTCAAGAAGTGTCTTCGGTCCTGAAGAAGTTGGATGAAGAGTGAAACATTCTCAAGGGGAAAAAAAAAAACCTCCCAAAAGTCCAGTCCAGTTTTTGGAAAAGCACCTTTGGGACAACCAATCACAGACATAGAATTAGGGGTGACAACGTAGCAATATTCTTATTATTTTTCAAAGCACCACAAGGAAAGACAAGGAACAATGGTTGGAAACTAAGCAAGGAGAGAAGCAATCTGAATTCAGGAGAAACTTCCTAACAGTGAAGACAATTAACCAGCGGAACAGAAGTTGCTTTCAGAAATTGTGGTCACTTCATCGCTGGGGTTTTTTAAAAAGAAACTAGACAGGCTCTTGTCTGAAATAATATAGGTTCTCCTGCTTGGGCAGGGGGCTGGACTAGAAGACCTCCAAGGTCCCTTCCAGCTTCTGTTCTATTCTATTTAATATTCTATCATTTATTGGTTTTATTGTCCACATTATATTCTATTTTTTACCCAACCCCTTGTGTCTGTGATAATTATGGAAATTATTATTTTATTTTATTTTTATTTCATAATTTATCTTGCAAAAAGTCATGATGGGGCATTTAGCCATTCAGCAAATTGATTCAGATAAGCCATATCCCTGAGGTAGATCTGGGAAAATCTAAGATGTTGGAAGGAAGGAAGATATGCCAGGCCACCAAGAGATGAAGAAATTATGCGGCTTCTTTAATTAGGCCAAAGAAAACATAGCTTTGATTATGTGAAGGAGCTCGAATAAAGGTTATACAACAGAAGCTGTTAAAAATTGAAATTAAGGTCTGGAACACATTGGATATCATGGAAATTTCAGAATAACCACCACTGTAGTTGCTGGACACATATCAATATGCATGTAAAACAGACCAGGGGTCTATTTTCCTGTTCTCTTATATGACTATTTTCTCTTTATACTCACTCTCCAGTGTTGCCTTGGGACATTTAAACCATTTTCTTGTTTTTTGTGAGCAAGATGAAAAGGGCATTAAGTGATTTATACTAAATTTGTGTGTGTGTGTGTCTGGTGTCTCCCTGCTACTGAACATCCCATGTATAACTATATATTTGACATGTACCTTTCATATGGTATGATGTGCTACAAATACATTTATTAAAAAGATATTTTACCTTACAGCATTAACCTCCTGTTTTTTGGCATCATAGCAGAAATTCTTGTTAATGTTTTTCATGATTATGAAAAAAAAAAAGTGTAAAAAAAGTAGGATCACGCCTTCTTAAAAATCCTCCTGCCCTTGAGATCATTTTCAAGGTGAAGTTTTCTTCAGGAGGGAATTCAACTCTTGGGGATGTAACAGTTTTTCTATTTCCTCAAGCTTTGAATGGGAAGTGAAACCAGAGGTGGGATTCTCCCGGTTTGGACCGGTTGGGACGAATCGGATATTAAAGTTACAGCTGGTTCGCTGAACCAGTATTTCAACTGACCGGCTGGCCCTGCCCCTCCTCTTCCCCCCCTCCCCTCCCAGGAGTCTCCATGTGGTCCATTTTCGATGGAGGGTCTGCACGGAGCCTCTGGGAGGGGGAAAATGAGGCCTTCTGGAAGTCCAGAAACAGGCCTATTTCCAGCTTCCGGTGGGCCTCCAGAGGCTGGGGAGACTCTTTTCGCCCTCCCAGAGGCCTGGGGGCAGCCTCTGGACCCTTGGGAGGGTGAAAAACGGCCTTTCCAGAAAAACCGGAAGTTGCAAAACGGGCCTATTTCCAGCTTCCGGTGAGCCTCCAGAGGCTGGGGAGGCTGTTTTCGCCCTCCCAGAGGCCTGGGGGCAGCCTCTGAACCCTTGGGAAGGTGAAATGGCCTCCCCCGGCCTCTGGAGGCCGACTGGAAGACAGAAACAGGAAGTTTCACCATGGCTTCCAGAGGCCCCACCCACCCAGCAAGCGGGTAGCAAACTGGTTGCTGGGATTTTTGGAATCCCACTCCTGAATGAAACGTCTTCACGGAAAATCAAAGATCAGTTGCCTCTTGAAAAAGCACCTTTGGGATTATCTAATAATTTCCCATTCCGGTATTAAATCAGGCCTGAAGCTCCTTAGTTTCCAAGCAGTGTGAAAATCAGGACAAGGGTAGCTACAATAGCTAACAATCAAGATATAGTAGAGCAACCACAACAATTTATGAGGAATATTGAATTTTACAATAGTTGTGTTTACACGGGAAGCATAGTTAATATTGATCATCTTCCTCCTCTTTTAAAGACCCCATAATCCCTTGTGGGGTGGAGTCCAGGCAATTGAATGGAGCAGAGTGTTTACTGGCCAGATGCCCTTCCTGTCACCAATACAGAGGTTTTTTTTATTCAGCAGATATATTCTCAGTGTGCCCAGAGAAAGAAATATTTCCCTCTATCTAGGGATTGAACTCACAGCCTCCTGATTGGACGCCCTACCATTAAAGCATAGTTAATATGGACCCAGCTCCAAAAACAAGCTGACGTTCGGTAACCTCATTCCCTAGTTAACCAACCCAGTCAGAATACCTTGCTGACGGGAGTCTTATACAAATTGTGACTTGGAACATAGCTGGCTGGAAAAAAATGTGGTTGACAGTGAACTAATGAGTTTCCTATCTAAATTTGATGTAACAGCCATCCAGGAAACCTGGCTAATTGAAGAGGATGAACTAAGTACAACTTTCAGGATTTCAGGGATGGGCTTCCCCTGCCCGAAAAATAAAAAAATAAGGGGCAACCCTCCGGTGGACTATGTATCATTATTAAACAAGAATTTGAATGATGGGGCAGAAACTATATAATGAAGAGAAGTTTTCATATTTTCTAATTGTGAAATTCAGATACAGGGAGTTTGAATTAATATTGGTAAATGTATACATTCCTCCAAACACATCTCTGTAGTAAAACTCTTGACTATTGGACTAGTGGTGGGATTCTTTTTTTTTTTTACTACTGGATCTGTGGGCGTGGCCTGGTGGGCGTGGCAAGGGAAGGATACTGTAAAAGCTCCATTCCCTCCCCATCCCACTAACCTGCTTTCCAGCTCCGTTCTCCTATGCAGGGCAACCAAAGAAGGCCCAACCGATCAGGCAGAGAATAGATGGGGCCAGTCAGAAATAGGATTTTCCAGTTCTTTGAATTACTCAAAATTTCCACTGTCAGTTCTCCAGAACTGGTCAGAACCTGCTGAATGCCACCTCTTTATTGGACATGTTTAGAAGTCATACTAGATGATATGTCCATACTGTATCCTCAAGCCATAATTATATTGCTTGGAGATTTTAATGCTAAATTAGGTCCATCTTTGTATGAGTTTGCTCAAAGGAAAGGATTCCCAAAAGAATTTCTTGGTAATCATCCTCAGTGCTTTCTAGAGATAACAAAAATAATACTGCTGGTCTGCTCCTATGCTCTTTAGTTTTTAAAAATAATCTTCAAATCTTGGATAGAAGGCCTACTTGTGTCTAATTTCCCAACATTTACATATCAAAACAGAACTGGGGCTGCAGAATTCAAATTATATGCTAGAAACCTATTCTTATATATTCATATGCTTCCCTTTGGACACATCCTACTTAAGAGATGAGGGAAAATATTAAAATGGGTTGAACACATGTCAAGATTCTCTCATTTCATAAGGACTTTTTAATTTTTTTTGAGTTACTATACTTTAATTAGTTATCATTCAGCAAGCTGTGCTAGACTATTATAGCTGCCAACCTTCCCTTTTCTATTGCCCTGAAATGAAATTTCAGTTTGCAATGGGCATTGGCTGATATGCTTTCAAAAGGAGAAAACATCTACAGATAAACACCATTTTTCTAATTATGTGTCTCTCAGCATCCTGGCATCTTCACTTCGGTTTGATTTGATGCATGGAACTCATGTGATCTTACCTGTGAGAGGTTTTCATGGCAATCATTTAAGGAGCACTCTTATAGGATAAGGACATGGTGGCTCAGTGGCTAAGACATTGAGCTTGTTGATCAGAAAGGTCGGCAGTTCGGCGGTTCGAATCCCTAGCGCTGTGTAATGGAGTGAGCCCCCATTACTTGTCCCAGCTTCTGCCAACCTAGTAGTTCGAAAACATGTAAAAAATGCAAGTAGAAAAACAGGGACCCCTTTGGTGGGAAGGTAACAGCGCTCTGTGCGCCTTTGAAGGCGTTTAGTCATGCCGGCCACATGATCACGGAGACGTCTTCAGACAGCGCTGGCTCTTTGGCTTTGTAACAGAGATGAGCACCACCCCCTAGAGCCGGAAACCACTAGCATTTATTTATCTTTATCTTTATCTTTATCTTTATCTTTATCTTTATCTTTATCTTTATCTTTATCTTTATCTTTATCTTTATCTTTATCTTTATCTTTATCTTTATCTTTATCTTTATCTTTATCTTTATCTATAGGATAATTTGTGGAATAAGATTGGGCTCAACTCTAACAAGCTGCTTTATTTTTCTATTTTCTTACACTCCTTAATAAATGACTCCTCAATGCAGAAACACAGCAAAGTACATGGGCAAGCGGTTGATTGCAACTTACTTGGTTGTTTTCTTGAGACGTTTCATTAACCACACATTATGCAAGTCTAGATACTATTGCTATTGCTGTTGTGGCCCACTGGCGGCTAGCGGAGCTGGCAGCAGAGTCAGACAGTAGTGAGGAGGTTGGGGAGGAAACTGGGCCAGTCCTGGAGGCTGAGGAAGGCTCGGACGAGGGCTCTGCATCAGAGGCAGAGATGGGGCCAGGGCAGGCTGGCAGTTGTCAGTTGCCTTTGGAGTCAGATAACAGTGAGGCAGGGGAGCATCTGGAGCCAGTTCCCAGTCTGCACATGCACAGAGTTGCCAAAAGAAAATAACAATTGCGAACTAAGGGTCGACATGGGAGTAAGGCCACAGGTGAATGTTCAATGGCCCCTCCCATAGGGATTAAAAGAGGAGAAAAAGGGGAGGGGACTTTTGCAGGAAATAGTTTGTTCATTGCAGCAGTGTGAAGATCTGTCTGTGTGTCTCAGAGCCTCTGTGCCGAGTCCTTCCTTGTCAGCACTGTGTTTGAAACTATTTAGTTGGCAGCTCTTCAGGCTAGATAAGGTCTGTTCTCCTAATTAGACCCTTGAAAGACTGTTTGCCAGGCCTTTGGCTGAAGATGAATACAAGAAATTCACCTTCGTTTAATAAAAGGGGTTTTGCCGGGACAAAAAGTCTGCTTAGTGCTTTTTGGGGAAGCCGAGGTCAGAACAATTGCTATCTTACCTAGTTTGAGTAATGAAAAGTCTGTAAGAAAACAACCAAGCTCGGACGGCACCAAGGACCCCCCATTTCAACTCCGAGCTCCAAATATTCTTTTTTATTGATACATCCATGAATAAATTACTTGAAATTAGAAAACTAACCATAACTGTGCTTGCATTTAGAGAGAACTCTTTGATCCATGCCAGGTAAACTCTACCCAGGCACCCGTCAAGCACATGGACCTCAATTCCCAGAATTCCCCAGCCAACAAGGCGTTTCAGAGATTTCTGGATATTAAATACATCAGGCATTCAGGAAACCAAGCTCTGGTTGTGGCTGATCGACGAGTATAAGTGAAGCTATTTATCATGTTGTCTATGGACTCATTTGAGGCGGCTTGATATTTCCTTGATGTTTTTGCATAATTAGACAATGCTACATTCCATACAATAGGAAAAATATCTTGTTTGTTCCTCTCACTTGTGCCTCCAATAAGCTTCTTATGTTCTGTTTTATAAAGCCTGAGATATCTTTATTTAATTTGTTGGAACAAGGAATGATATATCAAACTCTTAGATTTATATCCTACCTGTGATCCAAGGAGCACAAGATGGCATCTCGGCTTCCTGTATCTTTTTCTCCCCAACTGCCCTGTGAGATAAAGTGGACAGAAGAGAACAACCCTCCGGGTTTTGAGAGGAAATTTGAAAAACTCGATTGGAAGTTTCTCCAATGGCCTTTCTAACTTCCTTAAAATCCTTTGATTTATAGAGTTCAAATCGGGTATTTTTATGCACTTCTAGCAACACTGTAAATTACCTTCTGAGACAATAATAGTAAATATTTCTGTGTATAGAGTCCTAGGTTTGCATTTGCTACAGGATCCCCAAAGATACAAGAGGCAGTTGATAGTGAAGTGGGCACAGTAGCGCCTGCATTTTCTGCGTCGCATAAGAAAAGTACATCTGAAGTGATGGGTGCAGTGGCCTAGAGGTACAGCTCTCGCTTCACAATCAGGAGGCTGTGAGTTCGATCCCAGGTAGTGGCAGATTTTTCTCTCTCTGGTCACACTGAGAATGTGTCTTCTGCAAACTCTGCATTGGTGACAGGAAGGGCATCTGGCCAGTAAACACTCAGCTGCATTCAGTTGCCCTGAATCCACCCATGGATTATGGGGTCATTAAAAGCCAAAATAATAGCAGCAGCAGCAACAACTACAACAACAACAATAATAGGAGTACATCTTCCTCTCCCTGTCCTTACCACTTTCTACCAATCGAGAGAATCCTGTCATATTGCATGACAGTCTGGTTTGGAAGCATTCCTGCTTCGGACAGGAAGGCAGTGCAGAGAGTGGTGAGGATGCCAGAAAACATTGGCAATTCACTCCCTTCAATCCAAGAAGCTTATGCTTGAGCTAGGTGCACAGGATTGTCTGGGATGCTACACAATCCTCTTCACAATGTGTTTTCCTTGTTACCTTCTGGGAGGGGGCTTCATGGTATCCGAAGCAGAACATCCAGATTTAGCTAGAGTTTTGTTCCATATGGTATCAACCTTATGAACTCACAAACTTCCTCTTTCTGCGATGGACAAATATATATATATTAGGACAGGGAAGTCAAACTCAAGGTCTGGGGGCCAGATCCAGCCAACAGGGTGCTTAGATCTGTCCCAGAAACAGCAAAGTACCAGCCCGTGGTGCCTCTGCCAGTGAAAACGGAGCTTGGGAGAGATGCCCACAGTTCTCCCGAGCATCATTTTCTCTGGCAGAAGATTGCAGGAGGCTGCTGCAGCCAAAAGGGAGCGTGGGAGCCCATTTTCACTGGCAGAGCACTCAAGTCACCAGAGGCGTACACCCATCTTGGCCACAGCCAACCCCGTCCCGCCAAGGTCAAACACAACCCTGATGCAGCCCTCAATGAAGTTGAGTTTGCCAGTGGTGGGATTCAAATGTTTTGACTACCGGTTCTGTGGGCATGGCTTGGTGGGCATGGCAGGGGAAGGATACTGCAAAATCCCCATTCCCTCCCCATCCCACTAACTTGCTTTCCAGCTCTGTTCTCCTGTGTAGGGCAACAAAAGGAGACCCAGCTGATCAGTTGGGACTTGGGAGGCAGAGAATAGATGGGGTTGGTAGGGCCAGTCAGGGATGGTATTTTCCAGTTCCCTGAACTACTCAAAATGTCCACTACCGGTTTTCCAGAACTGGTCCGAACCTGCTGGATACAACCTCTGGGCCATGCCCACCCAGCAACCAGGCAGAGAATCCATGGCTAAAATTTTTGAAGGCCACCCCTGGGTAAAAGGTTACCGCTGGGTGGAACAAGAACAAGCACCATTGCAGGACCTGAACATGGCAATTGCACACCCACGTGCAGATACTCACGTTATGAAATCCAACAGGGGAATGAGGAAGCATGGATCTTGCTACGAGGCATGTATCCATCAGGTTCAGAACAGAATTATCCAAGTGCTTCAGATCCATGTTTTGGTGCCTGGTGTTTTCATAAGCCAAGCTCGATGAAAATATTGAAAAATCAAACTGAGCCTCCTCACATCCTGTTCCAATTGCCTTGCCCACAGCCGAAGTCCCCCTCAACACTCAAGAGGAGCATTTTAAATTCCAACACAATTTGCAATTAAACACAACGACCCACAGGTCAATACTGAAGTAGCTTCTTCTGAAGCTGTACACTTCACTGCAAATCAAAATATGGGAAGAATCAACTATGGTGGCAGGAAGAAAGACTTAAGCCATAAAAGCAAGCCTGATAATAAAACGGAATGGCGGCAGGTTCTCCTTCGTTAGAAATCTTCATGACAAGATTTCAATTCTAAGCAAGAGGATGTCATTGGATTTGCCAACCATCAAACTGGGTTAATTTGCTGCAGGGCTCAGATTCTCTTTCAGTAGGGTAATTCCTAGGTTGTTCACAAAAGCCTAAACATCGTCTTGTGCTTTGCAATTCCACTTCAGTCCTGGGAATCTTTTATGGGGGAGAGGCTAAACTCCAGAGAGAATAAATCAGATTATTCATTGCTGCCAGTAAACATACAGCCCCCTGGCAGATTTGCTGCTGTCTAAATGGCATGCAGAGTAATAAAATGTCATATTAAAAATCAACAGTGAAAACAGTAATGTGAAAATATTTATTCTAGTAGAAAAATAAAAGGCAAAAGGCAAAAAGTCACAAATGCAGCCCACCAGTAATGTGTCTGTTTCTTTTTTCAACGGAGACAATTTAATTTTAATTTTAAAAAGGACACTCTTTCTTTTTTTAAATGAATTACCAAAAAGGCAATATAAACAATGAGAGTTGAGTTTTTGCTGAGAACATGAGAACACGAGAAGAGAAGGATTTGTAGGTTTGAATGCGGAGAACAAGTCACTATCATAATGTTTATAAGGATAAAAGGAAGGTATACTACATGATAGGTTATGCCATGATTGTATAGCTGGGACTAGTAATATACAATCTTGGAGATGGAGATAAATCAATCTCACAAGGAATAAACAAAATTAAACTTTGGGGTTGTTCTTTTGTTTTGTTTTGTTAATAAGAAAAATCCGCTGATAAGAAAAATCCCCACTACTTTAAAAGATTGAAAGATTTTAAAAGATTGAAATGCAGACAGTCAGTGTTGGAAAAGAACTACTCTAGTCCAAGGATATGGCAACTGCAAATGAAGATACCAAGAAACCATCCAAGAGAACATAAAAAATAAATACAAGAATTTTGGCAGATCACAAGACGGCACTAAACTGCTGGCTATAAATGTTTCTTTAAGGAGACAAACACCAGAGATTGTCTGGAGTTTAGTTCAGATTAATAGCAAATACAGTATATTGCCTTCAATCAGGTAGAGGAAAAAACACGACTGTAACACAAAAAGAAATAACAAAATTTTAAAATGTGAGCAGTTTCTATCTAGACTTTATTTCCATCCAAGGACCAAACTATTGAAGCAGATTTGCCCGGTTTCAATTTATCCAGAGTCCTTTGCATTTCTTAATATGCCCAAATTTAAATCAGGGATATAAGAGAATGTTCTAAACCAGCGGTCGCCCACTGTTGGTCCACGAGAACATTTTGGTGGGCCACACAGAAATCTCACCCCCAGAGCACCCCCCCCAAGCAATTAATCCAGGTTGCACCGCCCACATGGCCCGCGGGAATCCTCCCCATCCACTCACTCCTTACTCGGCAAACTTGCCTGCTAAATTGCTATTTTTCTGACTATCATCTGTTATGCTGTGCCAGGAGATTTAGATTAGCTAGGAAACAGGACATGGTTGGATTTCTTGCTTTCTAGCTAGTCTTTAGATCTTCGCCTCTGCTTTTAAGCACAGCCAAACCTCCCTTAGGACTGAAGATTCTATTATTCAGTGCAGACCCACGGCAAGCAAATTTGAGAGACTAAGCTAGCCGATGGCAGATAGATAGATCACTGAATGATTCTGTAAGCAACTCAATCTGTCTGCCTGCTTTGCCTGATTTTGGGTAAAAGTTGCTCTTTTATTATAACAAAAATCAATATTTATATAAATATTTATAATATTCACATACAAGCCATGCCCAGCTAGTCACATCACCAAGCCACACCCACAAATTAGGCCACGCCCACAGAACTGGTTAGTGGTCCCTGGGATTTAAAATTATGAGTTTGGTGGTTCCTGAGGTCCAAAAGGTTGGCGACCCCTGCTCTGAGTGGTGCAGTAGCCTAGAGATGGAGCTCTTGCTTCACAATCCTAGGTAGAGGCAGATATTTCTCTCTCTGGGCACAATGAGAATGTATCTGCTGAAGACAATTCCACATTGGCAACAGGAAGGGCATCCGGCCAGTAAACACTTAGCTCTATTTAGTTGCCCAGACTCCACCCCGCAAGGGATTATGGGATCATTAAAAGAAAATGATGATGATATATTTTTACTTCGCCTATTGCAGAATTCTGTCTGTCTGACCAGATAGATGGGAGAAGGTTGAAAGTTACCGGTAGTTACATTTATTTTTTTTCTTTTCTTTCTGGAGTTCAATACAGAAAAAAGTATCTATTCTGCCCCACGCCCTTTTCCAACAAATCAAACACAATCCAAAAGGAACAGAAACCTTGTAATCCTTTTACAAAATAATTAGCTATGATAAGCACAAGCCTTGCCAAACTGTGCGAGACTTGCCAAAAGATAACAGACAAGAAATAATTTGCAAAATAAGAATCTTCGAATACAAACTCAGAATTCTGGAATGTCCACGAGGCTGGAGTTTCAAAACGTTTTTGCCTTCTGCAAAGAACATTTGTTTCACAGATGGCTTTTATCTTCTTGAAGGAGGAGCCGTTACCTTGCAGCCTTACTCCCGAGTCACCCATGCTGTTGTAGCTGCTCTTTCCTACGAGCAGCCCTGCGTACACGCGCACTTGGCACAGGCTCCTCAGAAACCTCCTCATCACTGCTGCCAGCTCTCACAATCTCTGAAGGCAGCAGTCCATTCCCTAAGATGAGGTGTCCTGGCCTCTCATCTGAGTCCTCGCTCTCCTCAGCCGTCCACATCTGCTGCCGGCTAACCACAACATCATTGAAGTTGTTAAGTTAGACACAAGGTTAAGCAAATCTGGATTTGCCCCTTGACTTTGAATGTCAGAAGGTCGCAAAAGCAGATCACATGAACCTGGGACACTGCAGCTTGGCATAAATACAAACTTTGATCATGTGACTATGGGGGCCATAAGCATGAAAAACAGACATAAATCACATTTTTAGTGCTTTCACAAAACAAACTGTTGTTAGTTGAGGCTTACCTGTAGCTAATAAATTAAATAAACAGCTGTCATTAGGATTCTGAAATTATGGTTTGCTACATGTGGAAATGTAATGTAATGTGGAAATGTAAATGTACAGGGCTGCGGTGTCTCAGTGGCTAAGACGCTGAGCTTGTCGGTCAGAAAGGTCGGCAGTTCGAATCCCTAGCACCGTGTAACGAAATGAGCTCCTGTTACTTGTTCCAGCTTCTGCCAACCTAGCAGGTCGAAAGCATGCAAAACATGCAAATAGAAAAATAGGGACCACTTGGGTGGGAAGGGAACAGTGTTCCTTGCGCCTTTGGTGTTTAGCCATGCTGGCCACATGACCACAGAGATGTCTTCGGACAGTGCTGGCTCTTTGGCTCTGTAATGGAGATGAGCACCGCCTCCTAGAGCCGGAAGCGACTAGCACCTATGTGTGAGGGGAACCTTTATGTGGAAAACTACTCTGGCCCTTATAAATGCAACAAAACCATGCCAGAAAGAGTAGACAGATTTAACAATATTTATTTCTCCCACAGATCAACGCTGCCAATTGCCTGTTTTTCTCCTATAATCTAATCAGTTACCTGCGCTTGCAAAGGTTATGAAACAAACCCTTTCTATCTTTTTTAAAAAACATAACAAACCTGCCTCAAAAAAAATTACAAAAAACTAGATTTAGCTGACTCTTTATGCAACCTGAAATCACCCCTCTTGCCCCCCACCCTAAAAGAAAAACCTGTCTCAAACAGAAAAATGGACTGTACTTGCCTCTTCAGATAAAGCCTCATTCTCTTTCCTTCCAGTCTTTCATTCTGAGCCAAGAATTTGCAATGTTTGTCTTTACTTGTCCTTGGCATCTGGCACTAGGGTGGCTGCATTGCAGTTTCATTCTCAGTAGATGTGAGATCTTTCCACCTGGGCTTGCTTTAATCTTTTGGTAGCGGCTGAAAGGTCCTTTGAAAGTAGAGAGAGGATTGTCAAATCAATCAATGCGTTGCTCCAACTTTTGGATGGACACACCTGTTTTCCAAGCAAGGCAATGAGGAAATTGTTTTTCTACTTTTGGTCTTGTTTCTTGAGATCATGGTTAGGCAATAAACAATTCTTAAAGTTCCAGAGAATTCTTAGATACAGATCAAGAAAGTTGGAAGGGACCTTGTAGGTCATCTAGTCCAACTTCTGCCTGAGCAGACCCAACACCATTTCTGACAGATGGCAGTCCAGTCTCTTCTTGTAAGCTCCCAGTGATGAAACTCCCACCACTTCTGAAGGCAGCTTCTGTTCTGTTCCATGGGTTGATTGTTCTCACTGTCAGAAAGTTTCTCCTTATTTCCAGGTTAAATCTCTCCTTGTTCAGTTTCCATCCATTATTCCTTGTCTGGCCTACAGGAGCTTTAGAAAATAGCTTGACCCCTTCTTCCTCTCTGTGGCAGCCCCTCAAATATTGGAAGACTGCTATTATGTCTCCCCTGGTCCTTCTCTTCACTAGGCTAGCCAAGCCCAGTTCCTGCAACCGTTCGTTGTATGTTTTAGCCTCCAGTCCCCTAATCATCCTGGTTGCTCTTCTCTGTACTTTTTCTAGAGTCTCAACATCATTTTTATAATGTGATGACAAAATTCCTAAGCGTATATCCCTGGCCTTTTCCCTACTTTTTCCATGTAAGAACAAACAGAAGACATAGAAATATCAGCATACAAGAAATGCAAGGGTACCTACCGAGGGGCTAAGGATCAATCATTTGTTGTTTGATTGTAACTAATTACACAACATGTAATTGTGTGCCTGCAATCTTGTAAGATGAGACAAGGGAGCAAGATATTGGCATTCTTTCTAAATCTTGCAAGCTTTCAGTAAGAAAGTCTATTGGGCCAGCCAGAAGTTAGCCATTTTTAGAAGATTGGTTTAAATTTGGTACTCACAATTATTTTGTTATAACTGATATGTTGGGCTTCAGAAAACTTTTTAGTGATGAGGTGGTACAGGCTAACCAGATGTCTAAATTGGGCAACTTTTAAGATCTGTGGGCTTTAGGTCCCAGAATTCCCCAGCCAGCCATGCTGATTTCCCCATGCTGGCTGGGGAATTCTGGGAGTTGAAGTCCACAAGTCTTAAAGTTGCCAAGCTTCACAACCCTTGATGTAGTGTTTACCTATTGAAAAAGGTTGAGAGATGATGACAGTATATGAGATTACAACATTGTCATTTCTTACTGTACACTTAGTGTAGCATAATGTACGGAACATGGAAAATATAATTTAAAAGACCAACTTCTAGAAATAATTATGGATCCGTCATAGTGTCATAATGGACAGGAACTTGGAAACTCTACAAAGGAACTTGGGAGGGGCACAAGGCCAATTTTTGGAAAACGATAACCTGAAGATGCTACCTTACTATGATAAGTGAAGACAAAAGACAGACAAGCTGTGAAAAAGCTTTGTGATAAATCTACAGCATTAGAATTGGATAAATGTTTAGAATTTTTTTTCAAAAACAATCCTTTTTTTTTTTTTTTATGTGAACAATTTAATGCAGAGGTCTCCAAACTTGGCGACTTTAAGACTTGTGGACTTCAATTCCCAGAATTCCACAGCCAGCATGGGGAATTCAACATGGCTGTTTGGGGAATTCTGGGAGTTGAAGTCCACAAGTCTTAAAGTTGTGAAGTTTGGAGACTCCTGAATGTGTCCCAACATACATAACACTCCTTCCTCTTCCTATTTTCCTTATAGCAATAACCCTGAGTTGAGTTGAGTTTAGGGAAGAAGATTGGCCCAAAGTCATCCAACCAGCTTTCATGCTTAATGCAGAACTGGAACTTGCAGCGTCTTGATGATTAGTGCAAAGTCACCCATCTGCTGCCTTCACTACCAGACTAAGCTGACGTTAGAAAGCAATTCAGCAAAAATCTTTGAAATTAACTTGGTTTGCTAAACACATTATGCCTTAGCAGAACACCTTTTTATCGACTATCTATCTATCTATCTATCTATCTATCTATCTTCCATATTGCTATATCTATCTTTATATCATTCTATCCATCCTTCTATCATCCATCCATCCATCTATCCATCCATCCCTCCTTATCCATCTATTCATCCATCCATTCTTCTATCATCCATCAGATAATCTATCTAATCCATCCATCCAACCTTCTGTCTGTCTGTCTGTCCATCCATCCATCCATCCATCCATCCATCCATCCATCCATCCATCCATCCATCCATCCATCTATCTATCTATCTATCTATCTATCTATCTATCTATCTATCTATCTATCTATCTATCTATCTATCTATCTATCACCGATAGTCCTCAACTCCCAAGTTCATTTAGTGACTGTTCGAGCTTACAATATGTGACTTATGACCATTCCTAACACTTATGACCATTGCAACATTCCCCTCCCCCCCATGGTCACTTGATCAAATCCAAACTTTTGGCAACGGACTCGTATTTATGATGGTTGATCTCCTTTTGCGACCTTCTGACAGGCGAAGTCCAATAGGGGAAGCCAGATTTCGCTGAACAACCATCTTACTAACTTCACATCTGCAGGGATTCCCTTAAACAACGGTGGTGAGAAAGGTCATAAAATGGGGCAACATTTATTTTAACCAGCTGCCTCACTTAGCAACAGAAACATTGGGCTCCACTGTGGTTGTAAGTCAAGGATTACCCATATTTGGTCTTTTGTAACATTCTCTGGGAAAAACCAGGCATTTGCCTACAATGAGCGAACTCACGCAATCTGCCAAGCCAGAATTAAGGAAAGACACACTGCCACCTTGTGGCTAAGCAATGGATGAGCACTTATCAAATCTATTCTATAAGCCCAGAACTGCATGGAAAATAGCTTTATGTTAGCCTGATGCTTCTAGCTCCGTGTTTCTCATATAATGAGGTCAGGTCTTATTTTTTTTTGAGCCCCGAAAAAACGGCTAGGCCGTCTTTTCAGGGGTGATTTAATCCCCCCCCTTGCATCCTCGGGCAAGCGGGCGGCGACGGCTTGGATGTTGACTTGGGCGTTGGTGGGGCACTTTGTATCGGGAGACCTTCCGCAACTGTTGCTTTCCCTTCTCCCTGTTCTGCCGCGGCATTTACAGCAACGCTGTGGTGTTTGGCCCAGCCATGCAGCATTTGGCGCAGCCATGCGGGGCCGGCCAGGGGTCGGAGCCCAGTGGAGACACTCGGCTTCAGGCGCTCCTGTCACCGCCTTCCTGGGCATCATTCGAAGGCAAAGCCTAGTCTTTTAAAAATGACATCCTACTACTGGTACGACAAAGCCTGCCCTGCCCAAGAGGGTAGCCCAACCCCACATGGGGAGGCGAATCTCCTGGGGCCACAGCGCAGGATCAGCCCACCCCGGGAGAAGCGCACAGCTGCCATCCGTGCCTGGCGCCGGGCAGAGTGCGAAGAGCTTTGCCTGGGGCGCCCAGCGCAGCTGACAGATGGGCCCTCCTGCCTGGCGGCGAAGCTCTGGCCAAAACAGCGAGCGCCTCCCCGCTGGGCGCTCCACTCATCCCGTCAGGAGCCGGGCGGGGTGGCAGAGCCAGGAAAGCGAGCCACTGGTGCACACCTGCCTGCCAAGCAAAAGAACTGGGCTGACTTGAGCTTGGCTTCCTTCCCAAGTCCCTCCAGCCTGACCCGGAAGGGGCCACTGGGAGAGGCTGCCCGAGGCAGTGATAGCGCTCACCCATCTGTGGACAGGGATGCCTGCATCGCGTCCTCCTCCGAGCTGAGCCCCGCTGAGTGAGCGCCTCTGCTCGATGCCCATGCCGCGCTGCAGCGTTTGGAGCTGCCAGTGAGTTTGGAGATGCATAGGGACAGGGACAGGCTGGGAGAGGGGTGGAAAGACGGATGGCTTCGGGCTCTCTCCACTGGACCTGCCGGCCAGGGAAGCAACACCTGAAGCCGAGTGTCTCCACCAGGCCCCGGTTGCAGGGAGGAGCCCTGGCTGGTCATGCGTGGCTGCGCCAAACGCTGCATGGCTGTGCCAAACACCGTTGCTCCAAATGCCGCAAGCCCCTCTCCATTTCCCCCCATTCCGCATGTTTTAATATAGGCCTTAATTTGGGGGGAGGGGCTTAATTTCATTTCATGCCAAGAAAACATGCTGGGACTTTCTACTGGGGGAGGCCATATTGTTGCAGAAACAGGGTAGCATACTAAAACAGCAGCAGTTTTGACCTGTAATGGACTCTCAACAAACTCCTAAGAATCAGAATCCAATCTTAGTTAATTTTGAAGCATGCTTAAACAGGCTCAGTTACCTTTCAGTGGTCTTTTGTCATCCCCACCATCAGTGATGGAGAGACCTGATTAAACGGTTTTCTATCTTTTCTGAAGTTCAGCAGGACATTGTAAATAAAAGCTGGCAGAGAGCTCAGTCAAATGAAGTGTTTTTTTCCAACAGCATCTCGGATCCTCTTCTCAGTTATGAAGGGGATGTTTTATTCAGTGGTGGGATACATTTTTTTTGACTACCAGTTCTGTGGGCGTGGCTTGTTGGGCACGGCAGGGAAAGGATACCGCAAAATCCCCATTCCCACCCCACTCCAGGGGAAGGATATTCCATTTTCCATTTCCACCTCACTTCTGGGAGATTACTGCAAAATCCCATTCCCTCCCCACCCAACTAACCTGCTTTCCAGCTCCGTTCTCCTGTGCAGGGCAACCAGAGAAGACCCAGCCAATCAACCAATGGAACAGAAGCTGCCTTTGGAAGTTGTGGGAGCGTCATCACTTGAGGCTTTCAAGGTGAGATTGGGCTGCCATTTGTCAGAAATGGTGTAGGGTCTCCCGCTTGGACGGGGGGGAGGGGTTGGACTAGATGACCTATAAGGTCCCTTCCAACTCTGATTATCTGTTAAATCTGTCAAATGAGATTAAAAGCAATTCTTTCTTTTTATCTTATTTAATAAATAATACCAAAAGGGAAGGAGGGGAGGAAGAGGAGGACAAGAAGATGGGGAGAGGAGGAGGAAGGGGGAGGGGAAGAAGGAGGAGGAGGAGGAGAACCCTGAACCTTATTTCTCGGACATGAAGCTGCCACCATTTCACGCAAAACTAACTGCACTGGATTTAAATGAGATTAAAAGCACTTCTTTCTCTTTTCTTATTTAATAAATAATATCAAAAAAGTGAACTAGTTCATATTTACAACATAGGAATTAAAAACAATTTTGTCTAACGTATGCATGTTTTTGCTTTACAAGTGGGAGGGGAGTTTTCAGATCCAGTTTACTGAAGCCCAGATCTTCAGGGACCGTTCTTGAATTCTGGCATGGATTTCATCTCTCTTCTGCTTTTGCACCTGGATTGACTTGTTCCCTGTCAGGAAAAAGCAACTGGCTCCTTATATGGAGAATAAACAACAACATTTCAGCAAGTTTGCATCCTTTCAAAACCACTTCCCCCCCCCCTTTCTTTTTGACGAATCAAGTCACAGGAAGAGTAACAGAACATTTAATTCATTCTTAACAAACTTCAGTGAATCTTAATTTTTTTTCCTTTAAAAACAATCAAGTATTCAATGTGCTGATTACACACTGTACACGTGACAAACACACATCTTGTTTTACATTTCATTTTTATTCATTGCTTGCAAACCACTCTCAGGTTGCGAACTTTTTAAGTTTTATTTTTGAGGAAACAGGTCACCGAGTAGATTGGTTTTGTGTTTTTTTGTTTTGTATAAAAATTACGGTGAAGACCTTCTTCGGTCTTCTTATTGCTACGAAACTTTACAGGTTTGCAAAATAAAACTTTTTTTTTTTTTTAAAGGACTGAATGACCATGGACACGGACGAAATATGGAATAATCGGAGCCTGCGAAGCATAGCAAACGACAGGCAATTTCCTAACTGTCCCCGGTTATGTTAAGGTTGCTTGGAAGTACATCCTATGGAGCTCAGCAAGGCCTACTGCCATTTATACTGCAGCCTATTTACCTACGCAAGCACACACACACACACACACACACACACACACATCCATTACTAGCCAAAAGGGAAAAATCCTCTCCTTCATCATGTCTGGAGCTCTACAGAGCAGCTGTATGCTCACCAAATCAGACAGTAGCCAACTGAATGGAAAGTTTTTCCGGGATTACTGATAGTTATCCGTGCCCAATTGGGCAGGACAGTTAGCATCACTGGGATAAAGAATGGAGGATTATCAGCAACAGCTTATTTTTTTTTTTGGTTTCCAAGAGCACAGGTGTAATAAAATCACTGTGAATATATCCCTCCATGCTGCATGTGAATACTTCCAAGTTAGCACTCAAGACACAGGGCTATAAATATTTCTCTCTTCCCCCTCCTTCTCCTCTATACCCAGCCCCCGGGACTCATTATTACTGGAAACATACTGGGAGGGCCCAAACACGACGTTGAAGCAGTTGTGCCTATTGCAGTTTCAATGGAACGGAAAAAAAAAATGTGTTCCAGAGAAGAGGAAGGAGGAGAAGGAGGAGGAGGAGAAGAGGAGGAGGAAGAGAAGGAGGAGACGAAGAAAAAGACAAAGAAGATGAAGATGAAGAAGAGGAGGAGGAGGAGGAGGAGGAGGAGAAGGAGGAGACGAAGAAAAAGACAAAGAAGACAAAGAAGACGAAGATGAAGAAGAGGAGGAGGAGGAGGAGAAGAGGAGAAGGAGGAGACGAAGAAAAAGACAAAGACAAAGAAGACGAAGATGAAGAAGAGGAGGAGGAGGAGGAGAAGAGGAGACGAAGAAAAAGACAAAGAAGACAAAGAAGACGAAGATGAAGAAGAGGAGGAGGAGGAGGAGAAGAGGAGAAGGAGGAAGAGAAGGAGGAGACGAAGAAAAAGACAAAGAAGACGAAGATGAAGAAGAGGAGGAGGAGGAGGAGGAGAAGAGGAGAAGGAGGAAGAGAAGGAGGAGACGAAGAAAAAGACAAAGAAGACAAAGAAGACGAAGATGAAGAAGAGGAGGAGGAGGAGAGGAGAAGGAGGAAGAGAAGGAGGAGACGAAGAAAAAGACAAAGAAGACAAAGAAGATGAAGACGAAGACAAAGAAGAGGAGGAGGAAGAGGAAGAGAAGGAGGAGACAAAGAAAAAGACAAAGAAGAAGAAGAGGAGGAGGAGGAAAGAAGAAGAAGAGGAAGACGAAGAAGATAAAGACAAAGAAGATGAAAAAGAAAAAGAGGAAGAGGAGGAAGAGGAAGAGGAAGAGGAAGAGGAAGAGGAAGAGGAAGAGGAAGAAGAAGAAGAAGAAGAAGAAGAAGAAGAAGAAGAAGAAGAAGAAGAAGAAGAAGAAGAAGAAGAAACAATCCCGAATCTTATTTCTAGGACACAAAGCTGCCCCTCAACTCTACATTTAGTGTCTGCAGAAGAAAAAGGTAAAAACAAAAGAAACAAACAAACAACATTGGACGCAAAGAAGTACACAATTCTGAATGCCATCATATACACAGCTTTCCAAAAGTGGAAGTAAACAGCAAGGTTGATCTATGAAACGGGTTATTTCATTCTGCAATGAAGGACACCACCCCCTAAAGCTCTTTGGTCCAAATTGGACTGCACCGCATGATAAGGGTGCGTATTTGAAGGCTTATTTGAAAAACCTTGACAAGTAGAGGGCTATCAACTGGGAAAAAAAATACAGGCTTTTCTGCTCACACTTTTGCTGTTCCCAGGCAGAATGAAGCAAGCTCGCTTGTTTTTAGGTTATCAAGAAAAAAACATGTTTCAAACAACAATCTCAGTCAATTCTTCACTCCGCGACAATGGAAACATCTGGACCGCAAGTTAGAAGGATTGATTCAAGGGGTCACCAGACTGGGCTGTTAAAAGGTGGGCGGGGAGATTCTTGAGCCACAGTAGGGAAAAGTGGGACCCCTTCATCAGACAGGTGGCTTCATTATGGGCCTGATGGATTTAATATCCACAACCGTACTCTCTCCACCACTAGCTAAAACAGGACTGAATGAGTGCTGTAAAATTTGACTGCCAATTCCAAGCAGGAAGTGATAGTTCTGCCTTTATTCCGAGATAGTTCACAAGGGAACTCCTAAGGGAACAGAGGATGACAGTTTTATTCTTGTACAAATAATGGTGGGGGAACAAAATGCAACACTGGCTTATTTGACCGTTTGCTGATGTAAGAACTGAACAAATATTTCAGTGATGTCAAAATACAGCTGATAAAGAGATAGGACTGACTTGGAGAGTAAAAACTGGGCCACATAAGTTCTTCTTGGCTCTGGAGACTCTTCCCAAATCTACAGTATCAACAAAGACAAATTATTCCTCCATCCAGCCCCTCCAATAAATCTGTAAAAGCCAAGGTTAAAAGATGCTGTGAAAAATACACTAATCCTCCCTCCCTCTCCAATGCTCTCACAGTTATTACAGGTAGATTTTAAAAAAAGAGCCAAAACATTAAGTTTGTCTTCTACCAGAGTCTTTCAAAGATGCAAAATACCAAATATATTCTGTTCAACGAGGGCTGAACAGAACTAAACAGATCAGCTGGCAAGCAAGTTGGAAAGAGGTTGAATGCTGAACTCTGGTAGAGGTCTAAATGTTTGCCAAAACTTCAGTCTGTGAAGGCTGAGAAGCTTATAGCAGCTTTAAATCAACTCTGTATGAGACCATTAAGTCAGGGAAACCTAAGATGCCACCAGTTTTTGATCCTCAAAACGGTTTGCTAAAGATTGTAGCCTATTCCATAAAAAATGCAGCATTGTACTCTGTACAACTCTTTAACATACACTACACAGGGATGTCCTGTTACATCACAACAAGGAACAATGAAACAGAAAAAATATAAAGCCTCCTGGGAGGAAGTTCAGCAAGTGATAAGGCCACAATAAATCCTTGCCTTTGGTCATTGCCGAGAATGAGATGAGGCAAGGTAGAAATTGGTTATGATTAAGAACCAAAAATTAACAAGCATATTATTTGGAAATGATCAAATGGCATGAAAAAAAAAACAACATGCTGGGAAGTCTGGGTTGGAGATAAAAGCCTATTTTTTCCGATAGTGGCACTGAGTTGATCAACTGTGCTTCGCAGCTGCAGTCCTCAACTCAACAACTAAAACTGTACATGATGTGGAAATGGTTCATGTTGTTTGCCTCTGCACACAAAAGGCTGCTTTTGAAGTTCAATATTGGCTACTGTACTTAAGTCTTCCGTTTATGGAACAATGAAGAATTATAATGAATGAAGGATGCCACCTTTACGGCAGGGGGAAAAAAAATCCCATTGGGATAAAACTGCGATGATCCTAATTCTTTGCTTGCAAATAAATTTACGATTTATTTAGTCAATTATCTAAAGGAGGGAAGGATAAAGACAGCGTGTGGCAAATTCCTAATTAAGTACCAAAACTGATGCATTGTAAGTGCAAGTCAAGGCCCAATTAATGACTCTCCCTCCCCGTTATGGTGTTTCGAGAATCCGCCAATATATTATATAGGATCCATGTAACTAGGTCAGTACGTGAACATCTGGATCACCGACTTATCCATCAAACCCAAACCACTAGATTTCTAAAACACAGAGTTTCAGGAGACTCCACTCAATGGAACCTAAACCTCGTGGGATCCTTGATCCACATTTTGGAATTCTTCAGATACTTTTCCAACAGCTTCAGTCCCCGGAAAAGAACCTTTTGAGTACCAAGGAATCCTCCTTAACTGTATTTGGAAACGATACAAGCCATTACACCGAGATTGAAAATTAACTGCCTTCTCCCCATGAATGCATGGGTTTTAAATATGGCAGTCGCACTGGGCTCATTTGCATCACACCTGTCTGCTGTTTTAACCTCAATGGTGTAATTGGCACTTATTTAACATGCAACTGAGAGATGATCTGCAAAACAGGATGACAATCTCTTTACATGACAGGAAGAAGAAATATATATATGCAGGTCTTGGCGTGTTTGGGTCTTTTCCCATGTAAGTTTGAGAGCATCTTGACAACGTTTTGACGAGATCCCACTCGCCATCTTCAGGCTGGTGCTTTCGGCTTCATGCTTGTGCGCATGTTTATTGGTCTTGGAGTTCGCTGTGTTCTGCTTGATTGGCACTAGCCAATCAAGACCAAAAAATGCTACAAAACAGACAGAAGATATTAGAAACACCAATCAAGCAAACACAACAAACTCCAAGACCAATAAACACAGACCAAGACTCCTAACCAATCAGAATGAAGAAAAAACCATTCTGGCACAGCAGTAGGCTAGCCCCAAATTTAAAACAGAAATGGCTGTGAAAGTCTGACTCACGGACAAACACAATACAGAAGCCTGATGATGGCAGATAAGATTCTGCCGAAATGTTGCTACAACTTTAAAAGCACAACTATAATGACGTGGGAAAATACCCGAACAAAGCTGAATACCATACACACACACACACATACAGTTTTGACAGACATTAGTTCATTAAAATGATGTAACATGGGAGGACAGCAAGGGTCATTTCTCACAATTCCCAATATAAAATAAAGAGGAGTATGCAACAATTGTGACCCATGTTTGAAGTAAATGCTGACATTTGCGTATGACAGAAAACATGCAGCCAGATGTTATTGGGAGTAGACTAGGGTGTTTTTTTGTAAAAAATCAAATTATGCACACGCACACAAACATACACACACTTAACTTACAATTAATAGCAAATTATGTACAGGAGTAGCCAAATAAAAATAAAAATAAAGCCACCCTGACAAAATCCTGAAAATATATTTTTTTTCTGAGGCATGTATTGATGGTGAAAGGGAAGAACAATTCCTTTTAAAACACGTACATTAAACACAAGGGGCAGTTCAAATAACTGCACAAGAGGCCACATTTCTAATGTTAAAAACCTCAGGAATCAACATTATAAATATTTTTTTAAAAACAGAAAAAGAAACACAAATTAAGAACGATGCACAATGATGGGAAAAGGAGCTGTAGAGTCAACATACGTTGCGTGTATGTATATTGCAGGCAAGGCAGAGGCATTGTTTTTAAAGCTTTTTGCACAAACTTCATATAACTCTTAAAAAAAATATGCTGGCCTTTACAAGGTTCTACTTGCTGAAAAAAAAAATTCAGAATTCAGTTCATAAAAAGTCACAAGACTTCAGTTTTAAAAAAATGCAACGGTTCCAGCCACAGACCGCGCAAATATATGGAAGAATATGGTAATTAGATTATACAAGCATGGTCAGGCTTGGAACCTGAATATACTTCAGAGCAAATGCTCAGAGGAACAACAACAATAATAATAATAATAATAATAATAATAATATATAAACTATTTGGTAACAAAAGCGTACTATATGTTGTGATACAAAAGGCATGGTGAAAATGTACCTTTTCTCTACTAAAATGTTCCTTGGTCCATAAAAACCATGTTTTGTCCACGTTTTAACTAGTTCAATTTTAATCCCAGCCACTTTTTGTTTTCAACTGCAGTTGCGTGTCCATTTTGAAAGAGACAATTAAAAATATACTTTTTTTCCCATAAGGGGGTGCTGCTCCCCCTCCCCCCAAATGCATTTCAGTTTTATCGTGGCTTCGAACTGAGATCAGCACTTGTAGGTGATAAAAGTTCATACGGCGGCAAGGAGGGGTTTTTTTAAAAATTATTATTATTTTTCTTTTCTTTTCTTTTTTTTCCTTTCCCTCGCGAAACCACAAAAATTGTTCGGTTCCATTGTTTGAAGCACTTTTTCGAAAAGTATTTAAAAAGAAAGGAAGAAGTTCCGCCCAGAAGAGAGCAGTGGTTAGGAAACCACGGTGGCCGCTGATGACGTGACGCTGGTGGGGTTTGTCGTGCTGACATTTGTGTAACTTCCCTCACTGTTTGTGTTCGATTCGCTGGAGGCCAGGAGGCTGGAGTTGGCTCGGAGGATGGCCCCGGCAGCACTGCAGTGTGGCCGGGGGCCAGGCTCTGGGGTGTAGGTGAAGGTAAGGCTGGTGGAGTAAATGATGCCATCATTGCGCACTAACGTGACCGGAACCTGGACCGGCTGACGAACCCACCGCCACCCTTCCCGGAAGGCAGAGATGTCCGGGACGACGCACAGCATGCTCTCGGCGCATCTAAGAGAGAAGCAGAAGAAGACATTAACTTCCTCCAGGAAAACCACGTGCCCTAACATTTTCAAATCCGTATTTGTATTATTTTATTTGTTCATTATTTGATTGTTTTCTTCCATTCATTTTATTTCTTATATAGCAGTGGTGGCTAACCTATTTGGGCTCCTGTGCCAAAAATTGTGCGCACTTGCACGCTCACGTGCCAGCGCCCAGAAGGCAATGCACGCCTCCCCACGCCCCCTATACATACACGCACAATCCCCACCCACCCACCCGCTGTCCCCTTACCTGAAACTGCACCTCACAGCTGATTTTTGGCTGGTTTGAGGCCTTTTTTGGCCTCTCAGAGGCTTGAGGAAGGCTTCTGCAGGCCAAAAATTAGGCCCGTTTCATTACTTCCAGTATTTCCGGAAAAACAGTAAGTGATGAAACAGGCCTTGTTTTCATCCTGAAAAGCCTGCAGAAGTCTTCCTCAAGCCTCAGGGAGGCCAAAAAAGGCCTCAAACTGCCCCAAAATCAGCTGTGAGGCGTGTGCGTGCGCAGTGAGGTAAGTTTGCCTGCAGCTCATGTGCCAACACAAATGGCTCTGTGTACCACCTGTGGCACGCATGCCATAAGTTCGCCATCACGGTTATATAGGATGTTTTTATATTCCTGTAAGCCCAACTTGAGTTGCCCTGCATGATAGGCAACAATATAAATTCATATCGATCAATCAATATTTTCAAACATTAAAGAAAAATAGAAGAATCTGAATGTTACATGGTATGGGACTTGTTTTATAAATGGCTAGAAAATAAAATTAATTAAAAGGGATCAGATGTATTTATAAAGCAATAAGAGAAGTTAGTGTAACAGACTTACTGAATATTACATGTATATGTATATGTATATGTATATGTATATGTATATGTATATGTATATGTATATGTATATGTATATGTATATGTATATGTATGATATTCAGCTTTGTTGGGGTATTTTCCCACGTCATTATAGTTGTGCTTTTAAAGTTGTAGCAACGTTTCGGCAGAAACTCATTTGCCATCATCAGGCTTCTGTATTGTGTTCGTCTGTGAGTCAGACTTTCACAGCCGTTTATGTTTTAAATTTGGGGCTAGTCTACCGCTGTGCCAGAATGGATTTTTCTTCATCCTGATTGGTTGGGAGTCTTGGTCTGTGTTTATTGGTTTTGGAGTTTGCTGTGTTCTGCTTGATTGGTGTTTCTAAAACGTTGCTACAACTTTAAAAGCACCACTACTATGACGTGGGAAAATACCCGAACAAAGCTGAATGCCATACATGTAAGTACCCGCGAAAACTTAAGAAAACATATATATATATATATATGGGAATGTGATTATTATATTGTTATACTGTTAAGAAGAATGTTATTAGTAATTGTTAAGCACATGAAATATGTACCTAATCGACACACAATTGAAATGGAATGGATTTATTGCATGTTTTTAAAAAACGTTTAATTAAAAATAAATATTTCTAAATAAATAAATTCAACCTCAAGAATTTTTTTTAAAAAATTATCCCACATTGGCATGAATTGCAGAATAAATTTGCAGGGGTTTTAGCACTTAATCTGGGCCCTTGTTTTACCAACCTCAGAAGGATGGAAGCCTGAGTCAACCTGGAGCTGGTGAGAATCGAATTGCTGGCAATTGGCAGAGTTAGCCTGCAATACTGCATTCTAACCACAGGAAGGGAGGGAGGGAGGGAGGGAGGAAAGGAAGGAAGGAAGGAAGGAAGGGCAGTAGCAGACTTACATATCACTTCCTAGTGCTTTACAGCCTTTTCTAAGTGGTTTACAGAGTCAGCCTCTTGCCCCCAACAATCTGGGTCCTCATTTTACCGACCTTGGAGGAATGGAAGCTAAGTCAACCTTGAGCCCTGTCAGGATCAAACTCCAGGCTTTGGGCAGACTTAGCCTGCAATTCTGCATTCTAACTACTGTGCCACTAAAGCTCCTTTGTAAATACATTGTTTTGTTTACAATTTCTAACTATGCAGAAGCTGCAGAATTATTTTGCATGATTGTTGTGCGTTTTTCTGCCATAAGGACAGAGATTTAGATTTCTTGTTGAAAATTGCAAAATGCTTACTGCAGACAATGAATTTGCTTAATCACTACAATATTTGCTTAATGAGTGCTGAAAAAAAAAAAAGAATGGATATAAAATCCTGCTTAATGACAAATACATCTTAACTACCATAATTCCAGGCTCAATAGTGGCCGTAGTAAATTTATTATTTTAGCTAGGTGAATGAATGATTGATGAATGCCTTTCCTTTACAGAGTCCCAAACAAGCATCCAAGAGTTACATTTAACATTGCAAAGGTTATATCACACCTGTACATCGTTTCAGCTTCCACATCCCCAAACCAGACACGCAAATTTGGAGTGAAGTTTTGCCCGGTTAGTTCCAGCATTGCTACATCTCCACCACCATTGAGCTTGTGAAAATGAAAGGAAAGATAATGCATTACACTTTTATCATGGGAGACAAGCACAAAAATGCAGTGATTTCAGGGAAGCCTTATTTGAACAGAGCTTTTTTTGTGGGGATGGGGGGGGGGGGGAATAGCTGAATCATCAGAAGGGAAATTTTTATCCTTACTAGTTGAATATGTGAAAAGGCTACCGGTTTCTATCAGCTGTCCCAGGTAGACCAGACAGGGAACACAACCAAATGAGCTAACGGTACTTTTTTTTTTGTAAGGCTACATTAAAGGGGGGGGGGGGGGGGGTTTACAATAATTCAATGGTTAAGACACTGGACTTGTCAGCTGGAAAGGTAGCAGCACAGGTTTGAGACCCGAGCACCACATGACGGGTGAGTTCCCATTCTTGCCCCAGCTGTGCCAACCCAGCAATTTGAAAGCAGGCAAATGCGAGTTGATTAATAGGTATCATTTTGGTGGGAAGGTAACAGCGCTTTAGACATCATGCTGGCCACATGGCTACGGAAATATCTTCAGACGGCACTGACTCAATAAGCCTTGAAATGGAAATGAGGGCCACCCCTGAGAGTCGGTAACAACTAGCGGAGTAAAATACGCAGGGACTCCCTTACTTTTTTTACTTTTACATTAATAGCATCTTGTCAGTCTGATAGTATAAATCTCCTGCTATCCTTTTCACAGCTTGAATAGTTGGGATTTCCTTTCCGAGTCTTTTTCTCTGTCCATTATTTAGCTTAAGGCTAATAAGCCCTTTCTTATCTGATAGTTCCCTCTTCCCAGTCCACCCTTCACTTTCAGGTGACTCTCGTATACAGTTAAAACTTTGAAACAAGAAATAAAACTATTTCTTTCTTTAACTGGAATGACTGCAATAAAATTTTGCGAGAGAGAGAGAGAAATGTTTAGCAAATATCATGTCACAGATTCAGTTCTCCCTGTTTATATTTCTGAATTCCTACAGCTTCAAGTTCCCCTAAATATTTTCAAAACACAGGTGACAACCAACCAAATGGCTTGTTCACTATAATCTCTATTATACACCATGTTCAAGCAGGAATAGCTAGAAATAAAATTCTGGCTTACCTGAAGACTTTCTACAACGGGCACAGGTGTTACAGGAGCATGGACAGGTCCCATGCCCTCATAAAATGTATATTCTGCTTTATCTGTGCTAATGATTGTCCATGAAGCTCCATCATTAATCATCTCTTTATTTGGTTCTTTGGGGCATGGAGTGGCCTTTAAAGAAATAATTGCCAGACACTTGAGAGAGCATAAATAATACAACAATAGAGGCTTTCAATAAGACATCAGGTCCAAACTTGCCTTTTTCTGAACTTGGTGGTCTTATCTCTTCTATCAAAACCCTGCAACTTCCTTTCCAAGACTACCCTTTATCCAACTTGCAGTTTTCAATGCTAAATATATGGCAGGAAACAAGGAGGAGTGGCCCCCTCTCACATTAAGGTGCCATCTGCAAGTAAAATATGCACTACGACAGTGTTGCAAATATAAACCCTATTGCCATGCCATGTCATTTTAAGAGGAGGAGTTATCAAAAGGCTGGAGTAAGTGCTGAAGTCCTCATGGTGCTAGCTTTTAGACACGCCCACTGTCAAAAGATCAGAAACAACGTATGTCAAACAACTTACTTGAAATTGGATAATTCGCTCTTGGGAAAGGCACAAGTACATTCGTTCAGTATCTTTAAGGTAGAACGCACACTTATGGAGCTGGGATACTGGATCATCTGCATCTAGCAAAGCGGTTTGTTTGTCCACTTTCCGTATTATCTGTCAATAAATACAGTTGAACATTTAGAAAGTTTTTAAACAACATCATCATCAATATCATGAATGTATCACTTCAGATGGCTGTTTCCTCATGTACAATGGATTTCAAAACTGTTGCTAAGGAAGTGTGGTTATTTTTATTATCTCTTTTATTCCTTAAACAGGAAGCTCAGTCAACTGAACATTTCAAAATATATCACAAATATCACTGTCAGTGCTGATGGTTGATACAGGTTGCTGCCAACATCCTAGGTATCAACCAAGTATCTTCTTAAAATGTATGATGTTCCAAGTAATGCAGTTTTTTGCACTTCCGCTGGTGTTATTGTCTATAAGTCCCACAAGATCTTCACCTTTTCATTTTCAACAACTTTTTCCACTTTATGTTCCCATGGCTTTTCAGATAGAGGTAAGTCGTATTTTTTACATAATGCCCAGTGGATTAATTTAGCAACTTGGACCTAGCTTTGTAATCAGTTTGCGCGATTTTGCTGTACTCACATATTATTACTGTTATTACTATTATTGTATCGCTGATGTTACATTAGACAGGCACTACAATGCTTTTGCAGAATAGTAGTTTGCCAACTCTGATAGGTACATGCTTATGTGCTTCCCAAGATACACCCTGGAAGGGCAAGCTGGCTTTGCACCAGAAAGAAAGACAAGTGGTTCTTCTTGCAGCAGCATCCAAGGCCTCTCTTTCCCTCTGAGCCCTCTCTCAAGTGGGCGTTACAACTGGGAAGGTTCAGAACCGGCAGGAATCTGACTGCCTGCACAGAGCACCAACTCGTATCCCCACCGAATTGATACCTATTTATCTACTCCCACAGAACTTGCTTTACACACTGCAGGATGAGCAGATGCTGAGGCCAGTGACGGGAGTTCACCCAGTTCAGACCAAAAATAAATAAAAATATGCTGTATACAATAAAAAATAAAGTAATAAAATAACATAAATAAAATAAAATACACATATGCTGGAGAATCAGAAAAACAGAGACAAGAAATGGACTCTGTCTCACAACTGAGATCCAGGCTTTGGGACAGATGACTTGGAATCAGGTTTTCAAAGCTTAACGAAAAACCAGCAGGATGTGGGCCAAACTAATCTCAAGAGGGATGATGTTGCAGAGTGGACAGCACGGTATTTTCCCTCAAACGCTGTTCTAAATCCTCTACATTTTAATAAAATACGTTTTTTTTTAATGGATTCAGGAGCAGATACACTGAAAATGTAAAATGTACCAATCTTGGGAGTGCCATGCCAGTAACTGAACAAACGAGCTTGACTGTCTGGCCATAATGGATATAGCCATCTCGGACTGTGAATTCTTCTCCTTCGGATTCATCATCGTCCACTACGGAGGAAAGAGATATATCAGCATGCCAGGCAAAACTTGAATCTGTTCCCCCAAAAAGCATAATGCTACTATTTTCCCAAACTCAGGAAAGATTAAACAAAAACACCCACAGAGAGGTTTCAGTTTTACTCACAGAGATGAATGTAAAATGCTCCCCATTGTTGTGAGCTGGCATGAAAATTCCCTCCTTCTACGTGCAAATACCTGGTGCTAACTGTTTGGGACCGAAGTCTATTAAACAGTGCCACTTTTGTCCCTGATGCGATACATACTGCAGGAGAAAAACAGGAAACGTTAAAACCTAGACTTCAATTCCCAGAATTCTCCCAGAAGTCCCCTGTGGGATTTCAACTTCCAGAATTCCCTGTACTGGCTGGGGAATTCTTGGAGTTGAAGCCCACAGGTCTTAAAAAGTTGCTAAGGTTGGACAACCCCGTTTTAAAATATTGTTACCTCTTTAATCAGGTAATCTCAAAAACACGACACATACAATTGTTGCCCCTTTTCTCTCTCTAACTACTGAGATTGTTGGAAGCTGTAATCAAATACTTTCTTGCTGTAATAACTGGAAATGATTTGATAATGGGATTGCGCTATCAAAGGCCATATTCTTAAGAGATGAATGGAAAACTCACAACCTCATAGCACGTGAAACGTAGACCACAGTCAATGAAGCTTGCCTATCAATACTTACAGTCTGCATTTTTGAGCGATTGTTTCTTTTTCGAAGGCTTGGAAATGACTTTGATCCGTTTACTAAGGAAAACACCAATATCGTCACTATTGCCATAGAACATTTTTACTGATAACATGAAGTGCTTTCGCTTATCAGAGTCTGATATGTACAAAGTTTTAGCTGTGCAATAGTTCTGTGGATAAAAAGAGACAGTAATTTAGTATTTTCCAATGAAGCCATGTTAAAGGTAATTATGCCAAGATATACTACTCAGAAGTTTTTGGAAGATAATTATGCCTAAATATACATATATGTGAAATCCAATATTTGGAGTACTATATTTATTTTGGGCCTGCTTGATATACTAATTTTAGGCATCCCATCTACTCCCATACTTATTTGTCTTCGGAGGGGGTGATCGGTAGGATAACACTGCATGTATGTATGTGTGTATGCTTGGGGGAAGGAGTGCACTTATATATATGTAATTGGAAGTCCTGGTGTGTACTTGGCTTCAAATGTGTTGTAAAATTTCTGTAATTCCCCCAAAGCAAAACAATCAACTAGAACAAAGAGCTAACTTGTAAATGTTGTAACAATTAGCTTTTAGATCTAAGATTCAACAAGCAACTTAGTTTTGTAAATAAGTAAAATTGTGTCTCTCACTAAAAGGGACATTTTCGGTGCTTGGAAAATTCATGCTAAGGATTATTTACATATGTTCTTGCCATTTTTTTAATGCTCATCCCTGGATAGCCAAATGAAGGTCTTGGATGATGGTTTCTGAAACATGCAGAAGTCAAAGTGGACTGACAAAATTTGTAAATACCAAAGGATACTAGAGAGTAGCAATGAGCAGGGTATGCCAGGTTCACTCAGTCTGGTGTTTTCCAAATTTGTTAGATGTTACTTCATATAATCCCAGCCAATATGGCCAAATCGGAAGTTTTCAGTAGTATTGTAAAATTATAACAAGTTTGAAAATTCAGTATATGGCTCCAGTTTATTGCATTTCAGAGAAAAGTTAACAGCATAGTGAGAATTGCAAATATATATGTGTTCCCAACTTCACAAAAAGAAAATGAATGAGTCAGATCAGAATCAAGTATTTGTAAGATGAATGAGTCTGCTATAAGTAGTCAATACACACATTCCTGCTTTACTCTTTTTCTGTAAAATGGAAAATTAAAGGGCAGAAAGGTGGAGGAAAAGGGCTATAAGATTTGTCCTTTTACTGGGCTTCCTGGTGAGTTGAGTTTTAAAACCTTCTCCACCGTTTGGATTCACCCAGATATTTGGGGTGATATCTTGAGCCGTGGCGGGGCAGTGGTTAGAATGCAACATTGCAGGCTAACTCTGCATTCAACAGTCAGCACTTCACTTCTTCACCAGGCTGAAAGGTTGACTCAGCCTTCCATCCTTCCAAGGTCGGTCAAATGAGGACCCAAGATTGTTGGGAGCAATATGCTGGCTGTCAGGGCTCTGGTAGTTACCCCCATTTAAATCATGAGTCTCTAGCTGGATTCTCAAAGCTCAAAGAAGATGAGAAGACGTGCTGCTGCTGCCTGGGTGTAGCAGACTCTGAGACACAAAATTCATTGTCACCCTTGACCCTGGTTTTCGCTCCACCCCCTGGGTGTATCATAATTCATATCCTTCAATGGGATACATCCATAGCCAAGAGTCGTCAATCATACTCTTCAGTTAGAATTTCGGGCAGCAGAAACTTTGGTCACCTAGTTACTATCTTTGAAAACATTTATGGAATGCAAGCTGCCCACTGCTCCTTCCTCCCTTTCTGTTGGCAACTCTAAAAGACCAGAGAAATATTTTATGAGCTGACACTGACTCTGTAAACCACTTAGACAAGGATGTAAAGTGCTATACAAGTCTGTGCTATTGCTAGCCTCCTGATGCTGCAAAGCATAGGAAAGCTAAAGTAAAATCATAACAGCAGTTGTGATCGCTTGATTTTTCGCTCAGAAACCATTCTACTTAAAGATTGAGATGCTGGTACAATTGTAGTCGCTAAAGAAGTATGAAAACAAGATATTTTTAAAAAAAATCTATGAGGCCATCTATTTATTAATTTTTGCATAAGAGCAAGTTAAAAGCCAAAAGATACTCAGTATCTCAGCATTCGCCCCTTGAATCAATTTATTACTCACACTGACCATGATATATCAGTAACCAGATTTGCAAACTATAAGTTACATTCAACCCACCTTTCCTTCCAAGTTTAACTGCTGCATCTCTTGGTCGCTATTTCCAATCCCAATAAAGGCGCATGGTTGAGATTCTTGCTCAGAACAGCCATCTCGCTCCATTTGTTCTTTTTTTTTCTTCCATCCACTACCCATAAGGTAGACACACGGAGGAGGGCAAAAAAATCTGAAGACAAAAGAGCAGAATGTTAGGTTCATCTGGAACACGTTTCCCTTTCAGTATCAAGTCATTTGTTTCTAGCGCAAAATGCCATTTTGGAGGGAAAAGGCGCCAAGGGAAAAGAATTATACATAATCTGAGCAAGGGATAATTGTGTTAGATTTTTAATATATCTATATCTATAAAAGTAAAATATCACTCACACATTTATCACAAAATTTATCACAACCGTAAAGCCTACAAACTTGAAATTTGGCAGGTATGTTCCTCTTGGCTTCTAGGTACTCACTAAGAAAGGATTTTTTTGAAATGACCATCAGAGCATTTAGAGTATTTCCTATATTATTGTTAATATACACACTCTGATGCTAAGGAGTTCTATTACTCCTTCCCACCTGAAAAGAATTATCTTCCAAATGCAAAACACAAGCAGAGGACAGGAGTTTCAGTTTTACTTTCACAGCACCCAGCAGCTTTAGTACAGAACAGCTGAGCTAAGCCACGCCCAGGCTCCTTGCTGTCTCCTTGCTCACATAGCAAATACTGTTTCAGTTTCCAAACAGCCTTCAACTCTCTCACACACTGACAGGACTAGCCAGATGAATACCGATGGATGCTGGTAGGCAGAGGCAATTCCCTCACCTTATTTTCCTCCCCAAAAAGTGAGCCCGACCACATAGTTTCTTTTCCCCACCTCAACCACCCTGTGAGGTGGGTTGAATGAGAAAAAATGACTGACTCAAAGTCATTCAATTGGCTTTCCTGCCTAAGATGGGACTGGAATTCATGATCTGATGGTTTCAAGCCTAGTGCCTCAATCAGTAGCTCGATTTTGTCGCTGAGCTATTTAAATCCAGAAAAGGGAAAATGGAAGATGAAACTTAATTGGATTCCCAAAGTCAGAAATATACTTAAAAACTTCTCCAAATCCTTGTTTTGCTCCCAAATCCCATCAAATGTAGGATTTGATTTTGTTTGTTATTTCTGCTGACTTCTCTAATAAATGAAAAGATTTCTCTTGCGGTAGACTCAGAATTACTGGGAAGATAGTGCCTCCACATGAATCTTTACCAACTAGGCCTTCAAGGCAATGGTGGTATGCTACCGGTTCGGACTGGTTCAACTGAACTGGTAGTAAAATAACTACCGGTACGGCCAAACCGGTTCTTCCAATGACCAGCTGAGAGGATAAAAGAAGCGACAAATGCATGCATGGGTGGGAGAATCGCTCCTAGTTTTTCATTTCTTCATCCTCTCAGCTGATTGACGTGTTAGGAGTGCGTACATGCGTGTTAGGGGCGAGTGCGCACGCAATCACCCACCAAACCGGAAGTGACCAAGGTTGGAACCCACTACTGCTTCAAGGGTAGACATGTGTTATTTAAAAAAAATTAAAATATTTGGCTCATACCTAATAGCTGTATTTAGAACATGTATTTCCCAAGAATGTTTGTATAAAAATTCCATTATTATTATATACCTTCGATTTATAGATTTTTAAACCATAAAAATGTGGGGAGACAATTTGAAAAAATGTCAGTAAGAATTTTAATCTAAAGTACGACAACTGAAGTGGTTTCCCCAGTTTCTCTAACCCTGTTTTGCTTAGGGGGACAAAAATCAAGAAAGACCAAGACAAGACTTTATTGTCACTTTTTCCTGTGAACACAATGGCATACAATAAAAATTCTGAGACATATACACCCACTCTGTTTCTTTTTTTAAATGTATTTTCTTGTAATTTATTTGATTGACAGAAATGTATACTTGCTGAGAACTTATTTTAAATGGTCACTAGATGGCGCTCCACACAAGAGGTGAATGTAAGGAAGACCATTTAAAATAATTCAGAGCAAACTTAATGGTGCAAAAATCTTAAGGATCCTGAACGGATACTTTTCAGGATTTTTTGTTTGTTTGTTTGTTTAGCACATTTTAAATGTCTACAACAAAAAAATCGAGGAATTTTGCACCATTCTTTCTAATCTCCTTACCCCTTATATAAAATTTGCCCTGCAGGCATCCAAGCCAGGAATTTTAGGAGTTAAAACCCATGATAGCCAAATAGCAAATGATTGTTGAAAGCTGCATATTTTTTTTTTTTTAAATTCAATTGCAAAATAGCCCAGTGCATAGTTTGAGATACCCGGCGTTACCTTTTTTCGTTTCCATAGGATTTCTGAGCCACTTTTGCATGAAGTATTAGCACTGTTTGATCACCACGCTCCTTTAAATAGTTCCTCATAGCTTCCCTAAGAATTGAAAAACAAAGGTAATCAAGTTAACAGAAAAACCAATTTATGTGTGTATTTTTAAAGCACCCCAAAGGCTGACATTGCTATGTGTCTGAACTGCATGCAGCTGCATTTCTCTTATGGGGTCTGCCAAAGCTATTAGGGTTCCCCTTGTTTTAAATTCTCATGGCCATCTTCTCGTCCCGTCCCACCCCTTACAACCATAATTTTGGGCTCAATTGTTGTCAGCAAGTCAAGGGCTACCTTTACCAATCAGGTTGATTCCCACCAATGTCAGTGAACTGGGTAAAGTTGAAGGATGTTAACATTAAGGAAGGGATGCTCCACACCTAAGTATTTTGGGGGAGGGGGGAAGAACCTTTTCCCTTTGTAGTAACAGATAGGAAGATGCTGGTCTCCACATTTTCCATAAAGGATTGAAGGAAGGAGTAATTGTTAGCAGCTCTGTGAAAGTGCAGGTGAAGCTGCCTACTCCTGTACGGAGAATGACAAAACGGGGCTGAGAAGCCAGGAGAACAGACTGCCTGCTGTCATAGCTCTGACAGCTTCAGTGATCCCTCTTGCCTTTCCAGAGAGGCAACCGATATTATAATTAAATATTAAACACCACTGGAGAAGACCCCCATTCTGAACACAAGACCTGAACCTTACCTGGTGAGCCGCTTAGGTGGAGGTCGCTCACCAAATTTCCTGTAGGGAAAAAATACAAAAGCAAGTCATTAGTTACAAAACAGGCATGAGATACAAGCGAAAGGTTGCTAGTGCATGCCAACTTTAGCTGTGGACTTTCTCTTTTCTCCATTCCTGACCCGCTTTGCCTAAAACAAAGCCTGGAGGATGGACACTGAAATATTTTTAAAAAATTATTATTTCTGAGTGATGAATGACCTGATAGTAATAAAAGCAAAGATAGTAGCAATAGGAATAGACACCCTTTATGGGGGTGGGTGGGGGGGTGGCAATCACGAAATATCTAGAGCAGGGTTGTCAAACTAGATTTCATTGAGGGCTGCATCAGGTTGTGTTTGACCTTGGGGAGGCAGAGTGGGCATGGCCAGGTTGATGTCACTCGTGTTGGGGGTGCCTGTAGTGGCCAGATAGCTTGCCAGCAAAAACGGGTTCACAAGCTCCGTTTTTGGCTGGGACGACCTCCTGCAAGGTCAAGCCCCGTTTTCACTGGCAGAGGCACCGCGGGCCAGTCCTTTGCTGTTTCCAGGGGTGGCCCCTCAGGCCAGATCTAAGCACCCTGTGGGCCGGATCTGGCCCGCAGGCCTTGAGTTTGACACCCCTGATCTAGAGCACCATTCAAACATCATTACCATTGACAAAATCCTCAATTACAAAAGTCAGTTTTACTTGTCATGGTTTATGTCCAGCCCAAGCCCAGAGACAAAACAGTGAGATCCAATCAAGAGCAGTTCTTTATTTGCTTATGTCTAATAGACAGAATCTTGACAGACTACAGCTGTAACAACTAACTTAATAGATATATCCTGGGAGATCCTAGGGTGGGGCTATCCTGAATCTTTTCCACATTTCCTCATCCAGTTCAGGATTGTGCAGCCTCTTCTTTTGGGCCTTCTCTTGGTATGTGGCTGCTTCCTCCCTTGGAAGCCACAGAACTACTGTTGACATTAAACACCCCCACCACACATACACACTCCTCTCCTCCACCTGCATAGCTTCCATCCTGCGTCACTTAATATGTTGTTAAGCAACAACATCTGTCTATCACAGGTCCATAGGAAGAGCTCGACAGACAGACAAAAAATGCCAAATCTAAACATCTGGATGATTGTGTGATCAACCATAATAATAAGCTACTATGGTATAGAGGTCAATGTGCTGACCTAGAAACCAGGGGACTGTAAGTTCTAGTCCCATTTTAGGCATGAAAAACCAGCTGGGTGACTTTGGGCCAGTCCAACTCACCTCACAGGATTGTTGTGGGGAAAACAGGAGGTGGAAGGATTATGAAAAAGAAACTTTATAGGGAAAAAGTGGGATAAAAATCTTTTTCTTAAAAAATGAACTGAATTAAATCACAATTGGACTTGATTATTTTTAAAATGGGTCCAGGTTAAAAGAAATGGGAATGGTCAGTTTCCTATCCCTGTTAGAACTCAAACCATATCAGGTAGTTTCACGCCAAAAGCTCAGCCAAAGCCCATTTAGAGCTTGACACAACATACAGACAACTTCTGTATGGTTTGCAAACGTCCGAAATACAACATTATGGTTTTGAAGAGTAGATTACGCAGATGTTATTGCTAAAGGTAACTTGCAAGCAAACACGATCCATTTATCATACATAAATAACAGATGATGATTAAAGAAGATAAATCAATCATTACTTCTACAGAAATAACACTCCAGATTTATGTTCCAAATATGATGTCTTATTGCCTGATGTCACATAACTACAAAACAAGAAAATGACTGCAGGTAGTCCTTGACTTACAACAAGTCATTTAATATAACTATTAGAGCGGCCCTGAAAAAAAGGACTTTTGTCCATTTTCTACCCTTATGACCATCGCAGCATCCTCACAATCATGCTTGGCTCATATTTATAATAGTTGTAGTGTCCTGGGATCCCCTTTTGTGGCCATCAGGCAAGCAAAGTTAATGGGGAAGCCGGACTCACTTAATAACCATGTTGCTAACTTAACTGCACTGATTCACTTAAAAACTGGGGCAAGAAAGGCTCTAAAACGAGGCACAAGTCATTTAACAATTGTCTTGTTTTGCAGTAGAAATTTTGGGCTCAATTGTGGTCGTAAGTCAAGGACTACTTTATTCCATGAAAAAAATATCCCCTAATTTGTAAAATTTTCAATAAACCCTACAACACTACCATACCATTTAAAATATTTTGGTTAACTCAGTGTGGTGTGTGGATGTCAAATGGATATAGTAGTTCCTGTCTAAATAAAAGGCTTCCCTATCTAGGAAAGCAACACTTACTTTATACAGGAATTCAAATAAGGAATCATGTGCAAGGAAATGATCATCTCTTTAGCATTCCTGTATATTAATAATTTAATATGCTTCAAATTTAGCTCCAGTTTGAAAAAAAAGTTTGGCAGATGTTTAAAAAGTAATCAAAATGTGCTTTATTAATTATTGACTTATTCGGAATGGTTTTTCTTGCCTAAATGTACTTTTTTCACCACCGAATTTTCATTTTGTTCAATAAGCATGCAACATTCAAGTCTGTCAAGATCCTTCTGTATCTTAAAGCCTATCTTCTGGAGTGTTGACTATTCCTGCCAGCTTGGTGTCGCCTGCAAATTTAATGAGTTCCCCACCTATCCCCTCATCCAAATCATTGATGAACATATTGAAGAATACTGGGCCTAAAAGGAGAGCCTTGGGGCACTCCTGCTGCATGCTTCCCTCCATGTAGATGCAGTTCCATTGAGGACTACTGGTTGAGTGTGATTGATCAGCCAGTTTTAAAGTATTTTCTTTTTAACTGGAGGTCTCATCCAATATCCAATATAGTACTGTTATTCTTAGGGCCTTCTAAATAATACTTTATAATTACCATGTTTCTCATATAATAAGGCCGGGTCTTCTTTTTTTTTTTTTGAGCCCCGAAAAAACGGCTAGGCCGTCTTTTCGGGGGTGAATTAATTTCTCCCCTCCCCCACGCACCCTCACCTAGAGTGCCCCGCAGGCAGTCCTCGCCACCAGTCACTCCCAATGACTGATCATGGCGGAGCACAGAGGGCTTCCTACCCCTGCCAAGCACTTTTGCTGCAGACCCAGGTATGGTGTTGGTTGCAGTCCGGGTCAGCGGGCGGGTGGCGGTGGCAGTGTGGGTATCAACCTCAGCGGCCGCTGCTTCCTCCGCTGTTCTTGCTTTCCCTTTGCATTCCTCCACCAGCAGCGTTTCAGCCGCTTCTCAGGTGGGGGAGCTGCCTCTGTAGCTTCCACGGTTCCTGCCGGCACTGGTGAGAGAACAGCGACAGTGCCAGCAGGAACTGTGGAAGCTACAGAGACAGCTCCCCCACCCGAGAAGCGGCTGAAATGCTGCCGTTGGAGGAATGCGAAGGGAAAGCAAGAGCGGCGGAAGCAGCAGCAGCAGCGGGTACCAAAGTTCTCGCGATATAAAGTGCCCTGCCGAGGCCGACATCCACGCCGCTGCCACCCGCCTGCTGACCCGTCTTCAACCAGCACCATACCTGGGTCTGCAGCAAAGGCGCTTGGCAGGGGTTGGGAGCACTCCGCGCTCCACCATGATCGGCCATTAGGAGTGGCTGGTGACGAGGTGTGGCTGCCTGTGGGGCGCTCCTAAAGGCAAGTTCCCCCCGCCCTCCCCCCAATTTTGCATGTTTTAAAATCGGCCTAAATTTGGGGGGAGGGGCTTAATTTCATTTTATCCCTACAAAACATGCTGGGTCTTCCTATTGGGGGGTGCTTATTGTTGGAGAAATACGGTAGTTCAGAAACTAATCAGAGATTAACCCAATTTGGGGTGAAGTTTGTGGAGCAACATAGGTAAGTGCCTCAGATTATAATCTTCTGAGACAATAGCACCTATTACTCATCCTAATTGAAACTTAAACAGTGAAGACACTTCCGTGAAAATTCATCTGCTCATTGCATTTATTCAGTGTCCAGCTTTATTGGCTGCCCCCCCCAAGCTAATCAGGGTCAAGATTAATTAGCATCCAGGTTTAGTCAAAATAAATTAGGTGCTTGTATATACTTGAGCCTATCGAAGAGTAGTAGATATCTAAAAATCTGCAGAGATTTCACAATGCTATCATTTTTAAGGCACCAGACAGTTAAAAAACAAGTCTGGTTACTTAGAGAAACCAAAGGAATAGTTTATTAATACTTTCACTAAATTTGGGACTACACTAAAGATGCAGGGACAAGGAGTAAGGAGAAAGCAAACCTGAATTGGAGCAGAAAAACCTGGATCAGCCAAGGAACAATGAATTAGCTGCCCGTCTCTCTCGAAGGCTGAGCTAAAACTGGGGGAACACATGGAGGAGTCACGTGGAGGAGGAGGAGCGTTCCTTCAATTATAGCTTAGCCTGTAAGACTAGAGTACCTCCCACTCTCTGGATCAGGAGTGGGCAAACTTTTTGGCTCAGGGGCCGCATTGACTTTTAAAATTTGACAGACGGGCCGGGTCAGCACAAGATTTTTTGGGAATCTCCCCCCCACCCTTTCCCCCCCCTTCTCCTCCTTCCCCTCCCCTTGGAGGGCCCCTGAGTCAGGAGTTGCTACCACTGGCGCGGCTCCAGTCCCGCATTGCCTCGGGAAGGGAAAAAGGAAGAGCCGCGGCGGTGCTTTGCAATGGCAGCAGCGGCACCGGAGGCTCAGGCTCAGCAGCTCCTGGTTTTGCCTTTTCCAACCCAAGGCAACGTGGGACTGGAGCCGCGCGAAGTTGCGCCGGCGGTAGCAACTCCTGACAGCCCCAGCCGGACACCTGAGCGGAGCCCGGGCGGAACTGCCTGTTGCTGCTGCCGGAGCATCGCCAGGTCACCTCCTCCAAACAGCCCGCCTGCCCGCCGGGCTTCCCCTCCGCCGCGCAGCTTGGGGCCAGGTGCGAGCGCCCACGAGTTAAAACGAAGCCGAAAGTTGCTGGGAAGTTGCTCGGGTTTCTGGGGCTTCCAGGGATTTGCAAAGGCAAAGTTTGCAGATGGGAGCGTTTTCCCACCGAGGAGTGGGAAGGGTTCCGCCCGGTGGGCGGGACGGGCTGCTTGGAGTAGGCTGCCGTGCGGCTCAGGGTGAGGCGCGAGCGCCCGCGAGTTAAAAGTTGCTGGGAAGTTGCTTTGGAGCTGGGAGCAGGCTTTTAAAGTGCCACCAGAGCAAAGTTTAAGCAGCCCGCCCGCCCGCCCGCTGGGCGGAACCCTTCCCGCTCCTTGGCGGGAAGACGCTCCAGCCTGCAAACTTTGTCTTTGCAAAGTGTAAGCCTGGACCCCCGGAAATCCAAGCAACTTCCGAGCAATTTTCGGCTTCGTTTTAACTCGCGGGCGCTCGCGCCTGGCGGAAGAGAAGCCCAGAGCCTCCTCCAAGCAGCCTGCCCACGCGCCCGCCAGGCTTCCCTTCCGCCGCGCGGCTCGCGAGTTAAAAGGAAGCCGAAAGTTGCTGGGAAGTTGCTCAGATGCTGGGAGCAGGCTTTTAAAGTGCCACCCGAGCAAAGTTTAAGCAGCCCACCCCTCCCGCTGGGCGGAACCCTTCCCGCTCCTTGGCGGGAAGACGCTCCAGCCTGCAAACTTTGCCTTTGCAAAGCCCTGGAAGCCCCGGAAAACCGAGCAACTTCCCAGCAACTTTCGGCTTCGTTTTAACTCGCGGGCGCTCACGCCTCGCCCAAGCCGCATGGCGGAGGGGAAGCCCGGAGCGCTGCTGGGTCGCCTCCTCCAAGCCTCCTCCCCTTTGCCACACGGTTCGGGGCCAGGCGAGAGCGCCCATGAGTTAAAACAAAGCCGAAAGTTGCTGGGAAGTTGCTCGGGTGCTGGGAGCAGGCTTTTAAAGTGCCACCCGAGCAGGACCGCTGAGCCAGGAAACGGGGCACCAAGGCAGGGTAAGTCTCCACCAGCAGCGGTCTAGCTTTAGGTGGTTCCAAGCAGCCCGCCCCGCACGCTGGGCGGAACTATTCCCGCTCCTCGGAGGGAAGACGCTCTAGCCTGCAAGCTTTGCCTTTGCAAAGTTTAAGCCTGGAAAAAAAGGGGGGATCTGCGGGGACTCACCTTCGGAGAGGTCACACTCAAAGGTGATTTCGAACTCCCAGCCAAGGCCTTTGCAAAGTTCTTTTCTTTCCTACCCCTAGATCGCTCCGCACTGTTTTGCAGCTTTAGGGGCCACGCAGCACAGGGCAATACGCCACGCCCAGCGATTTTTTTTCAGGGGCGGGCCAGATTGGACAGACCAACGGGCCGGATGTGGCCCGCGGGCCATAGTTTGCCCACCCCTGCTCTGGATGCTCGGAGCAGTTCTACGGAGAATACAAGTGACTTTTAGATTGCTATATTTCAGAGGCACCTTGGATGCCCAGCCAGATATAAACTTGATGCATCTAAGTATACAGCAGAGCAAAATGGTACTTCTTAACAATTCAAATGTGTACAGGTATTCCTTGACTTATAACCACAGCTGAGCCCAAAATTTCTGTTGCTAAGTGAGACATTTGTTAAGCAGGTTTTGCCACATTTTACGACCTTTCTTGCCACAAATATTAAGTAAACTACTGCAGGATATCCATCCACTACATGGATAGTCTTCTCTCCTCTCCCCTCCTTTCCTGAATTCAGAAACTGCCAATCTTCCTTACAGAGGGGCTTTGAGCACTGTAGACATAAAATGTTTCCTGCTCAAGGAGCAGGTGACAGTCATATCTTTAATGGAAGTAACTCCTGGACATAAAACCACTGAAGACAGAATACTTAACATGTACTGGGAAGATCAGGTTTCCTAGTTTCTCTTAAATCACAAGGAAACCTAGTGACCTGGGATCAGTCACTCATTTTCAGATTAGAAGACATCACATTAGCATTATTCTTGTAGAACCTATGAATCTAACACATTCTGCCCTGAAGTCTTTAGGAAGTTTAGCAATTAAGGGAAAAACGTCCTTGCACCATTTTTCTATTAGCATTCTTCGGATACAAATGTAGTAAAAATCTTACAATTTTTGCTAGGTGTAGGTGAGAAAAGAATAAGGGTGCAAAATTCAATATGTATTTCTACGTGTATGGGGGTGTATGAAAAAACTACATACTGTATTTGCTGCCGTATAAGATGACTTTTTTGCCCTGAAAAACATGCCTCCAAGTGGGGGGGTCGTCTTATACGCTGGTATATCCATTGCCGGCTTTCGGATGCTTGTGGGATGCAGCGAAGGCGCCTCTGGCTTCCCGGATCCCCCGCGTCGCTTCCGCCAAGAGACTCCCTGCGTCTCTGAATCAGGTTCGAATCCCGCTCACCTTGCTCCACCCGAGGCTACAGCGACTGGGGGGAGCGAGAACGTGGGTCGCTCCTGTCGCCCCAGGCAGGGCCATGTGAAGGCTGCCCGCCTTCCTGCTCCTCCCATGGCCCCTGGCACTCCGCCCTGCCGCTGCAGCCCCGGGGATTTCTGGAGGGTGTTTCCGGTGACCCCGCTGGGATCATTTGGCTGACCAACACAGAATAACATGCACACTGTGTAAATATTGGATGATTAGTTACGGGGGGGGGGGTCGTCTTATACGCCGGCAAATACGGTATATATTTATATATGATATCTACCTGCACACATACACACACAGCTACAGTCTGGTAATTTTTCCATTAAACTATGATAACCTGGTATAACCATGTCAACTCAGTCATTCCATGTAAGTTCAAGGACAGGCAAAACTGCACTTCACAGAACTTTTAAAGGAAAAGACGTTCCAGCAAAGTTTTGCCCCCATTTTAGAACAAACAACTTAAAAGGTTCAAGGTTCCATTTATGACAATGGCTTTAGATCATTAATACAGTATTACTAATATGAGCTGCTTGTTCCTTGGTATTCATTGCTCAAATGTACAGGCTAGAATCAAGCCTATTGTAATAAATTTACAAGTTTACTGGCTGGAATGAGAGTCACAATGCACAATGGAATATTTCCAAGGGACCTGAGGTTGCACCAAAATTATTTCAGGAAAAAGATCAAATGTTTCTGTACCAATCACCCCAAGATTAGAAGGATGTCCCGTCCTCCCCAAACTAAAGTAAGCACCCACCAGCTAACTCCCTTGAACTCCAAAGGCTTATTGGAAACTATTTCATCCAGCATGGTTGAACAGAAGGGCGTCAGCAATCATAAAACTATGCAAGCATATTTGTTTAGATGTATGGCTTTCCTTTCCATATATAAAGATATAGCAAATACATATTCAAAGTATTTCTTTCTTTCAACATGCGGATATAATTTTTTTCTCTTTCTGCATGCGCGAGAGAGAACTACTAGCACAGGCAGAGGGAGGATCAATTTTAAAAATGTGACACTTCCTTTCACAGGAATCTTTAATCAGTAGTTTTTATGAATTCAATTACAGTGTCTTTTTCTTTACCTTGGCTCTATTCTATTTTGAAGGCTGGCTTTTCGGGAAGATAATACCCACTCCCAAACCAAAGGGGGCACCTCTAATTTGACAAAATGAGAAACTGAGGTCTGCAAGAGTGTTTGTTCTACCTTCACTTTCTCTACCTTCTGCCCATCTACTCTTTCAAAGGAAGAAGAGAAAGATAATATGCAGGACTAACTTCCTCTCAGGTAAATACAGTAGATTTGGTAAAGATGTTGGTGAGTATTTAACTCAATGATCAAAGCAGCTCTAGAATGCAAGGAGCGACTGTTACTGTCTTCCAACATTTGGGACCAATCCTAAGTATCAGGTGAATAAAAAAGACAAGCACTACACTCCAAGTGGTTGAGTTTCAGATCCAAATACACAATGACTAAATATTATAGCTGGAAACTTGTACAAAAAGTTTTGCAATGCTCACAGAAATCTCTTGATATAATCTCACCAAAAAACAGCACAAAAATTCCAATACAAACAACAAATATTTAATGAATGCTACACCCCACTTATTGTCCCTCTCTTAATCTAACATCTGCTTTAAACATTTTTTTTTTAGCAAAAAATAGTCTATCGTGCATTCCATTCAAGAGGAATGGAAGCTTCTAAGGATCTATTGCTAAAACAACTTCCTTGAAATTCCATTCCTTAGTTCAAGGCCTTCCCTGCGCATGCAAGGAGCCACCCTTTTAGTATTTGAAGATCATTATTTTTCCTCTCTTTATGTTTCTACTCACAGCTAAATACACTGAATCATATAATTTTAAAAGTTTCTCCAAAAACTTGCTAACAAGACCTTTGGCTTTCATTGGCTTCTTTTCTCTATATAAATTTCAAGTTCTCAGTATTGTTCTCAAAAAGCAGTGCCAACGTTTCAAATATAGGTTAAGACAAAAAACAATGGTACCAGGGCACTATGTGAGGGGACATTTCTTCTAATCAATTTAAAATGTGCAACTACTCTAAGCTCACATCTCTATGTCCAAATTTCAGAAGAGGGAGAAGATAATTCTCCTAATGAATCAGAGTCATTACAAGGAGTATAGAGAACAGCCTGGATTTAATTTGCAAGCTCTTTTAATACTTTGGGTCGACCATCAAGACTCAAAACAATTTCAAGGAGCTAGAATGATGCTCTCCTACATCTTCTTTATTCTGGCCTACTTTTTTTATTCTCCTTTGTACAGACTAAACTGCACCTACAGGAAAAAAAAATGAGACAAAACCTTTATTCCTTTTCCCTGGTAATATTTCACATCTACTTCTTCATCCTCCTCTCCCAACACAAACAGCATATGCTTCTATTACAGTTAAGTGGCCAGGGGATATTTTCCCCCTGAGCATTAGTTAGGAAATAAAAATAGTATTTCCAATTCAAATAAATGTTTGGACATCCGTACTTATTTTTTTCATTGATTTGGAACAACACATTCACAAACTCGCCATTAGCATGGTTTAAAAACAACTAGCAAGATCCAACATAAGCCACACAAAATCAGCACAGAACTAATCAAAAATTACATAGATAAAAAACATTTGCTTAGATAAATGGGTTGGAACAAAGGGACACATTTTCTTGCCTATCTCTGCAGGTGTACAGTCTGCTGGGTTTTTTTCATCTTCTCAATCAGAATCACAGCTGGGAGATTAGCTAAATACAGATAGTCCTCAATTCACAACAGTTCATTCAATGACTGTTCAAAGTTACAACATCTGAAAAAAGCGACATGACCATTTTTCACAGATACCTTTGCAAGCATCTCTATGATCATGTGATCAAAATCCAGATGCTTGACAACTGGTTCATACATACTTGTGTCCTAAGATCATGTGGTCCCCTTTTGCGACCTTCTGACAAGCACAGTCAATGGGGAAACTGGATTCACTTACCAACTGGGTTACTAACTTATCAATTGCAAGGATTCACTTAACAACGGTGGCAAGAAAGGTCATAAAAATCAGGCAAAACTCACTGAACAAATGTTTCAGTTAACAACAGAAATGTTGGAATCGATTGCTGTCATGAGTTGAGGATTATCTGTATTTATTCATTCACTTTTTCAGTCATTCATCCATTTTGTTTAGTTTCAATTCTAGCATACAGGTATTTTTAAGAGTTAGGAAATCACATTGTGGTATGACAGATTTATTGAAGACAGATAGATATACAGAGAATATGATGGGACGACGGTAGGTAACATCTTCAGCACACAATGCAAAATGCAGTTTATTGCCACATGGAGGAGCTTATACACCAAAGGAAAAGAGCATGCCAACAAAGCCAACTCTTTTGACATATAGAACAGAAATACAAATATGTCCTTAACTGCAGAAAATCTCACTAAGCTCAACTAATTGTCCAGTGCTCTCAGGATAGGAATGATAAGAATCTTATTTTCCCAATGCTTTCATATGTGCATTTTGGTGGTATCTTATAGAGTAGGCTGGTTGCTTTTGAGAGCTTCCTGTTGCCTCTATCTAGCAGCAAGTTCTTCAAAATGATATACGATTCACTGGTATATTACCATCGTGCAATTATTTAATCTGCAGTCCAACATTGGAAATTACATGCCTAATACTGCTTTGTCCTATTTTTCTCACAATAATCTTGTGAGGTGCATGGGCTGAGAGAGAGAGGGAGAGAGACACTGGACCAAAGTCACCCACCCGAGTTTTATGCTTCTGGCGGGACTAGGATTCAGCACCTCCTGGTTTCTTAACCATTAGACGAAACTGACTCTCCAATATAAATAATATATCTTATATTGAACTAAGTTTCTTGCATTCACTTAACTTTCTTTTTTCAGCATTGATTTTTAGTTGCCTTCTTCTAATATATTTTTTTTTCCACTTGTCAGTCTAGCTTTTCAGCCTGGGAGTAAATGCCACTCAAGTCCTAATCAAGTCCTAGTCCCTGCTTAGTTTCAGAGATTTGAACCAAGTCTTCAAGATGTCTCCACCGCTATATATATCAGGTACGATTCCCAATAAAAAAAATCTGGTTTCAAATCTATGTGTTTATCATTTTTTCCAGCCATATGCGAATTCTAGTCCAATATTTCCTGGCCTCCTCACAAGTCCACCACATATGGTAATATGAGCCAGGTATCTGATGACATTTCCAGCACTTTTCAGATTTATTCTTGAACATTCTTGCTATTCTCGTTGGAGGAAAATGCCACCTGTAAAACATCTTATACAAATTTTCTTTATATGCTGTTGACATTGTCATTTTATAATTTTGTGACCACAATTTTTGCCATTTCTCTAAATCAATCCCATATCCAAAATTCTTCCCCCAAGCAATCAATGTTTCTTTAACTTGTTCTTCCTCTAATTTAATTTCCAACAAATAACTATATAGTTTTTTAATCACTTTTTCATCAGTACACATAGATTTGAAACCAGAGATTTTTTTATTGGGAATCGTACCTGATATATATAACAAAAATTTAAAGTATCTGATTGTAAATGTATTAACAGCAGCTAGGATTGTATTTGCTAAACATTGGAAGAGTGAGAAAATACCATTAGAGGAAGAAATTATTAAGAAAATATTGGAATGTGCTGAAATGAGTAGATTGACATTTGAAATTAGAGAACAAGATAAACAATTTTATGAAGTTTGGGATCTTTTTTATCAATGATTAGATAATACAATATGATAATAGAATATTTAGAAATTTAGGAAATAATGAATATATAATTTTTCTTGGTTTTGATAATTTTTAAGAATATTTTATTAAGATAGATTTGGTATGATTTCATGATTTGTCATAAAATAATTTAACTTATAGTTATCTCGCTTAAGTATGAATTAGTATGAATTATAGTCAAATGATTGTTCAATAATGATATTGGGATATTTTATTGATGATTGATAATGTGAGTTATTATGTAATATAATTATTCTGATGACTATGAAATGGATGCACAAAAGGGAGTGGTAAACCAACCGATACACTGTAAATTTATGAAGAATGTTATAATTTTTTTTTATTTTTTTTATGTCATGTTTTATGTCTTATATGTTTTTTGTCTGTTGTTAAAATCAATAAAACTTTTACCAAAAAAAAAAAAAGATGTCTCCACCGCTTGAATCCTGGTAGCCAATCAGAGAGGTAGCTGTTGTATGAGAGAGCTATTAGAACAAGCTTTTCACACACATAATAAATGATAGACAGAAACAACTTTATAATTTCAAGCTTTGAAGAGAATATATCTCTAACCTCTTGAACCCTCGAGTCTCTATCTAAATAGCACCCACAAATCAATACATCCCCCCAAAAAATTGTAGTAAAATTGACAAAGAGCTGATTTGGTTTAGTAAAGCAGGGAGATATTTATTGATTAGATTTGTGTGTCGCCCACAAATCTAATCAATGACTCTGGAAGCTTACAAACATTAAAAGTTAGTAAACATTAAAACAAAATATAATAAGGAGGGAGATTTAAGTCCACTCTCCATTACTGAAGCTCACTCAAGTCAACCTCTTTCACTTTCTCAGCCCCACTTACTTCACAGGGTTGTTATTGGAACTGAAGTGGGAGCACTATGTAAACTGCTCTGAATTGTAAATAAAGAAATCACATGTATGAAATACTACACTCCTATCTAAGTGTCCAATATAATACAAAGCATAACATTTCACTGACAAAATATCAGTGAAGTATGAAAGCCCATACTCATCAAAAATCAAAATAAGTCTTAAATAAATTTTTGTCCCTTTCATCCTAGTTTCTTCAGTGAGGTTATCTAGGAGGTTGCAGCATTCAGTGCCACCAATAGTCTGAAAATTCATGGAAGAAACCATATGTAATGGTTACTAAATCTGCAATGATCTTTAAAGTGAAGCCATATCACACAATTACAAGTTTAAAGAACATTACAAAAATGACATTGAGTATTTTTCTTTAAGCTGAAATGCTTGTTTCAGAAAATATTTTACCAAAAAATGTTCATTCTAGTCCTTTTGAATAAGTCTGTTTGTAATGCTAAATTTTAAATATAATCAATAATCAATTTCCTAACCATTTCTAATACTTTTCTTTAGATGTTTAGTTTGTCCCATCAAAATGTCAACGAGTAACCAGTGTAATTCACAGATAATGTTACTGACATGCAAATATTACAACTAATGAGGGTAATTTAAAATATTTGTAAGAAAATTCAGCTTGAATGCTAGTAGTTTCTAGAAAGACATGCACAATGACAGTGTCTACTCTTGATATCCAAGACACAAATGAATCTCAATTTTATGAGCAAGCGAAGGCCCTAAATTAAGAAAAGTTTCTGATATAAGAGCATAAGGCTATACCACAATCCCAGGCACTTCCAACTCTTTCAGGTAATTTCCCCTTTGGAGGAATTCATCTCCACAATCATCTCTAACATTCACTTCATGTTAACTTGCCATGTTATGGTGTAAGTTCTTGTCAACGGGGTTCTTTTTGGAAATAATGAAAATGCTGCCTGGTAAACCCTAGATGTTCTTTTCTAAGTACAATCTCCTCTCACAAAAACACAGACCCAAACTGTTAACAAAATTACCTCATTTCTTTGCTGCTATAGCCCTGGAAACAGCAAAGCTGCCTACCCCTGCAATAAAACATTGCAAAAAAATTCCGAGAGATTTGTAAGTTCTTTTGCAAGTTTGTACAACTGTGTTTACATAGTATCTAGAATGACTACCAAAAATAAGCTTATCTATGTGTTGTTTTAAAAGCTTTCATGGCTGTTCACCTGAGGGAAACTGATATGGCTCATGTAAGCAATTACTTACATCTACAAATTAATACTTAAAACTAAAATGTTGTAAAATAAAGAGTGCAGTTTTTAAAAATGCTACATTTTTAAAAAAATACATGAAACCTGTTTCAATTATTTCTCAGAAAAGTGCAAGGAACCTTTAACCTATATGGAGAAACAATTTATTTTTCAGATTTAATCTGACAGGCATGAACCTTTTTGTTTACAAATCTGAAGTTACAATGCACTGGCAGAAAGTAATTAATAGTTGGCTTTGCATTTCAACATAAGGGAATGTAGGTAGTAGAAAATAAGCATTCTTTTTGTTTTCCTTGTAACTTACTAATAAAACTAAAGAGGATGTAAACACACCCCCTGGGGGGGTACGTCACTGTACCATAATGCCTTGAATGCTAGATAGAAACCTCACATTAAAATCTCAGTTCAGCTAAAGGCTTAGGCTCTGAGCAAACTCAGCTCACGTCATAAGGCTGTCATGATTCTGAACTATTTTGCTGAAAGGTTAGATATAAAGATAGTATTTTGAATAATTCACATGGCACTTTAAGGTTAATCCTTTCCTACACTATATTTCTACACTACTCTGCCTACAATGTCTCTAGCAGAATTAAATCATGAGCGTAAACTGGTTAATAAAATGGGTGCAGGTGTTCAACACTGTCACTCAATACACAGCAAATTCCACAACTTATTACAAATTTTGCAACACCACTAGTCTAATTGTGACATGTTATAATCCCATAGGATATGGCTTTCAATCAGAATCCTGAAGATTCTGAGCTTTAAAAAAACCCATATAACTTAATAAAATATTCAGATTTACTATGAGATTGGCAATATGTAGATTATCTGTGACATATTGGCAATTTGTGTCCTAATATCTCATTTGCAGAATAAAAGATGTACTTAAATAATTAAAAGATGCCAAAAACATTGTATTTTGAAAACAGGGAATGAAGTCCAATCCACAACTGAAAAAAAAAAAAGGAAAGGAACAAGTATAAATTTAATACAAATGTGTTCCAAAGATGACTAATTTTTGATTGGAAAATTCTGTAAATTTATTTTAAAGTGCTTAATTTGGAAAGGACTGCTTTATCCCATTGTAACAAGGCAGTATTCTAAATTCCCATCTTTTCTGCAAAGCTAAGCCTTTCTCCACAATCCCTGTAAATGTTCAGGAATAACATCCAAGCAACCATTTCATGAGAACCTTAGAAAGCACTAGAACAAAACAAAACAGATTTTTTTTAAAAAAACATCAATACTTAAGCCAGGAATAGGTTTTAATTTAACCATCATATTTATGGCAACAAATATGGGATTTCCCCAACCCCAATATCTAATCTATTTAAAGTGTGAAAATTATACATTTAGTTGAGATATCAGTAATTAACAAAACAGCCAGTAGTTTATTTTATGTTTACATCCCAGAAAATTTGAAACATAACTTCAAAGTCTGTTTTATTTGGTTATCCTAACTTTGGGTACCCAAGGACATGATTTCAGATTAGGAAAAAAAAAATCCTGTTTTTTTAAAGAGGAAAGCACACTACCAATCGACAACCATAAATAAAAGAGATAAGAATTCTCTTTAAGGAAAATATTACAAGTAACAAAACTGAACGAGCAGCTATTACTACTGTGGACAACACAGAATCAGCAAATGATGACAGTTCTAATAAGCAACCACAGCATACTAATATATTAACATAAGAAGTTAATATATCACAGAGGCAACTTCACATATTTTGAAATGGTTTCTGATAAAGAGAACTTCTATAAGCACCAAATCATGCTCTCCATCATTGAAAATCAAATACTTTGTTGATAGATGCTGATTGAACCACTCTTCATTTATAAAAAGCAATGTGAGCTCTAAATAGAAAAACAAAAATCGAGGTCCAATCCTAACCCTCATTTCAATATATTTTAAGGCTCCATAAGGTATTTGCAGAAGCAATAATATTTAGAGAGAACAGGTTGGGGTGAAACATCAAACAAGAGGAAGGCATCCATTTCTGCTTGATATAAGAGAACCCCTACATTTCACAATGGGACATGTATGTGGCCCCAAACTGTCCTTGCTGAGCAATCTCCCATTATTACTAAATCTGCCAAATTTGTTTGAAACCCAATTTTAGGGAAGCAGCTCAGCCCTTAAAACAGGTTACCAACCAGCTGCTAGAAAGATGGGGAAATGAAGCATGTTATGCAACCAACCTGACCCATTACAGCCAGATAATTATAGGGCTGAGATGACAGTTCTCTCCCTTTGGAAAAGCCCAGTTTTCCTATAGGAAGTCACACCATCCAAAGTGAGTCACCCCTCCCCCTAAACTTTCATTATTGATGGTTAATAAAGTTTATGATGGTTCACATGCTCATTATAGAATAGAACAAGAGAAGGGAACTTGTAGGTCATCTCGATTGACCCCAACCCACCCCTGGAGACCTTGCCTACACCATCCAAAATGAGTCACCCTTCTCATAAACTTTCATTATTGATGGTTAATAAAGTTTATGACAGTCTGCATGCCCATTATAGAACAGAAGTGGGAAGGGTTCTTGAAGGTCATCTAGTCCAACCCCCACCACCACCCAAGCAGGAGACCCTACACCATTTCTGACAGATGGCAATCCAGTCTCTTCTTGAAAAGCTTCCAGCGCAAGGAAATCGAGGCACCCAACTCTCCATAAGCAACAAACGAAGAGACACGAGCAGAGAGGAGCCAAACAAACGCCCCACTTCCACCCCCGAAGGGGAAAGAAATATTGTAGGACACACAGCGCTTTTTGAATGCAAAGACAAACACAAGAACAACAACAATAATAATAGGCGACACAGGCTGATAGGGTGCAAGGGATGCTCCAAGTCTAAACCTCCCGGGGGAAGGGGTGTGTGTGGATGGCTGCCCCGTCGCTCCCGCATGCCGGCCTCCCTCACAGGGTTGGCGTTTGGCATAAGGAAAAGGCTGCCTCTATAAAGCCCAGAGAGGGGACTCCTCCGAGGGGAAGCGGAATCCCCTCAGGCGAAATAAAACAACGTTTAAAAAAGGCGGTTTCACGTGTCTACGCCTTCCCACGTCCTCTTCTCGCCCGCCCGTGAGGAGAAGCTCTGGCCGCCCAGACCTCCCAGTCCCCGGGATAGGACACCCACCCATCCCGAACTCCTCCTCAGCCTCCACGAGCCCGAGACGCGGCCTCCCGCCCGGCCGGTCCTCTATGAGGGAAGGAACCCCCCCGCCCCGGAGGAGAGGAGGGACGGGAAGCAGGGGGGTTGTCCCGAAACAAGGAAGGCCTCGCGCGTCCCAGGCCGCCGCCGGCCGAGGAGATGCCGGCGGGAGGGCAAAGCCCGGGGGGGTCTCACGGCAGGGCAGGACGAGGCGACCCCCGGAGGAACCGTCCCGCGCAGTCACCTCCCCCCCCCCGTACTTACCCTGTCACAACAGGCGCCATCTTCCACAAACTCTCGCCAAAACTCCTACTCTCGCGAGAGGCGGCCCAGGGGGCCTGCCGCGCGCGCGCCTGCGTGAGGGCATACGAGTGCGCGAGTTGCCGCGCGAGCGGGTGCATCCTACTTTCTCTCCCCGCTCCACGAAAAGTGGCCTGGCGGCAATGCGCACGCGCGAACTTTTATTATTATTATTATTATTTTAAAAAAAGAAGGGCGGGGCTAAGAGTAAAAAAAAAAAAAGAGGGGAACGCCGAGTTCGTTCCCGCCCACTGCTTTACTTACAGGGTTTTGCTTCGCGGCTGTCTCTCTCGCTCTCCGTCTCCCCTTCAGGCTGAGGCGTAACAGGCGTGGGAACTGGGCTCCCATGTCTCGCGAGACGAAGGGACCAACCGGGCGGGAGAGCCAAAGGGATTTCCCTGCTTGTCTACCCAGCGCGTAATTAGACCGGTCGGGGTTGGGGGGGGCGAGAGAGGGGGGGCGGGACGAACCACTTGCCGCGATTGGAAGGGGGGCCTCAACTATGTTGTGCCGAAAGAAAACGGAGTGCAGCGAGGCGAGACCATTTCGGATAGGGCGAGAGGGGGGGGGAAGCTCGCGACTGATTGTGATTTGAGGAAAAAGGAGACGGTAAAAATAAAGAGAAGTTGAGAAATAAAAATAAGAAGAATAACCTCTTGAGCACTGGATCAAAATAAAGAGAATATGGAAAATAAAAACAGAATAACGACGAAAAGTTTCCACAAACAAGAATAAAATGTCAAAGCAAAAAATTGCCGAATAATTAATAACAATAACAACAAAATAAAATACAATAATAAAAAAATAATAAATAATAATACTTGGTTGATATATAGGATATTGGCAGCAATCCATATCAGTCAATTATATTTGTGATACATTTTTAAATGTTTAGTTGACTGAATTTCATCCTTAATGAATAAAAATAATATAATAACAATAATATCAAGGTGAAAATAAAAGAATGAACCAGTCAATTCAAAAGTCTGGGATCAGAAATGAAAGAAGCAAAATAAAAACAATAAATGAATAAACAATATAAAAGTGAAAAATATGAACACAAATGGATAAAAAATAATTAAAAAGGAAGGGAAAATGCAGAATAGAGGGTTAAAAAAAAATTTTTTTTTTGCATCCACATTAAATTGGGGACATCCCCGAGAAGCAGACTTGTTAGTTGCTGGCTTTCAAAAGCATCAAAATACAACTCTGAATTGAGTGTTCCTCTTTTAAAAAAAGTTCTCCCCCCCCCAACACTTTCTGTCTCGTCTTCAATTCGTGCATTTCTTGGTGGTCTCCTTTTGAGTTCATCTCAGGCTCTGTCTGGCTTTTTGGAAACCAGCCAACATTAACTGCTGTGGACGGGAAAATTAATGCATTATATTTCCTAGATGTAAGGAAGTCCTCAACTTATGACAGTTTGTTAAATGTCCACTTGAAGTTACAACAGCACTGGAAAAAAAAAGGGAGTTACGGCCATTTTTCACACTTAACAACCGTTGCAGTATTCCCCAGGGTTGCATGATCAAAATTCACAGACGCTTGGCAACTGGCATGTATTTATGATGGTTGCAGTGTCTCGGGGAGGGGGGGCAGTGTGATCCAGGGGCGGGTGTCAAAAATTTTTAACAACTGGTTCTCTGCCCAGTTGCTGGGTGGGCGTGGCCTAGTCAGCCTCCCACACCACGGCAGGGGCATTTTCACCCTCCCCGGCTCCAGAGACTTTCCTCAAGCCTCCGGCAGAGCGAAAATTGCCTCCCCCGGGCTCCGGAGGCTGGAAACAGGTCCATTTCTGGCCTTCCAGAACTTCCAGTAAGCCCGTTTTTTGCCCTCCAGGGGCTCCAAAGGCTTTCCTCAAGCCTCCGGGAGGGCGAAATGGGCAAGTTTCTGGCCTCAGGAGCCCGGGAGGCCCATTTTTCATCCTCCCTGAGCTTCCGTGCGGGCCCTGCACTTACCTAGGATCCATGCTTCTCCTCTTCTCATCCAGGGAAATACAATATTCTGCCTTTTTAATATTTTGTAAAATATTTCATTCTCTTCACTCTATTTCATTGAGTGCTAACTTTCTTCAACAATAAAAGGCAAAGGAGTGGAAATAGGTGCTGTATTTACAGATGGTCTCCAGCTTCCTTCTGTCTTCAGCTTAACTGCATTACCTATCTTTAGATTTCCTTTATTTTCTGGAACGTATTCCATTTTTTCCCCAAGGAGAGATGGCTGTTCCATGTGTTGGGTTGCCTATTTCCTTCTCCTATGCCAGTGCCCTTTCCCACATACATTTTTGTTGTTTTACTACCACCCAATCCACTTGTGATACTTTGTTTTTATTTTAGTATGACCACTATAGAGTAGACTTTCAAATGAAAACAGCCATCAACACACTCCAATCAACACCTAAAAAGCCACATACAACAGGCACCATATGAATACCACACACTAAACAGCATATATTCTGCTAGAGAGAAGTTTCCCAAGGGTGGGCTTCAGCACAAGTCTGAAAGCTCGTAAGACTAAAGCTCTATCCCAGTGACCCAGCCAGATTAGATCCTGCAACGTTATCCTGGGACACATATAGGGGTGGGCTGCTGGGGGTTCGCAGGAGTTCAGGAGAGCCCCTAGCTAAGATTCTGTGCAGTTCAGAGAACCCCCAAATTGTTCTGACCCAAACCCTTGTCCAATAAAACAAACATGAACCAAAGGAACAGAAACCTTTTAATGATTCTTACGAATCCCTGGTTAAAATGCTGTCAAAAATAATAGAAAAAATACTTTAATATTTTAGATAAAAGTCTTCAAATACCAACTAAGATACTACAATGTCCATGAGGCTGAGTTTCAAAATGTCTTTGCTTCCTGCAAAGAATGTTCGCTTCACAGCTGGATTTTACCTTCTTGAAGCAGGGGCCATTACCTTGCAGCATTACTCCCGAATCACCCATGCTGTTGCAGCTGCTCTTTCCTACAAGCAGACCTGCATGTACGCGCACTTGGCACAGGCTCCTCGGGAACCTCCTCATCGCTGCTGCCAGCCCCCACCATCTCTGAAGGCAGCAGTCCACTCCCTAATGGTCCTGGCCTTTCATCTGAGTCCTCGCTCTTCTCAGCCATCCACACCTGCTGCCGGCTAACCACAACACAAATCCCACTCCTGGCTGGCCCTGCCTGCCCCTTCCCTCCCAGGAGTCCCCATGTGGCCCATTTTGGATGCAGGTAAGTGCAGGGCACACATGGAGGCTCAGGGAGGGTGAAAAATGGGACACCTGGAAATTTGGGAAGGCTGGAAATGGGCCCATTTCCTGCTTCCAGGGAGCCTCCGGAGCCTGGGAAGGCCATTTTTGCCCTCCCGGAGGCTCGAAAAAAGCCTCCAGAGCCCGGGGAGGGAAAATACGTGTCCCCCACAATGGGGCAGGAGGCTAACTAGGCCACACCCACCAGGGCCAAACCCACCCAGCAACCGGGCAGAGAACCCGTTGCTAAAAAATTTTAAACCCTCCATGTCACACATATATTCGCCTTCAGTCATGAAAAAGAGTTTTATTAGTTTCTCCCAATTTTGCATTCATTACTGCAGTTACATGGTAGAATCTTCCCTATAATGCTTATGCACAAATTCCTTAAAGCAAACTCACTCTTGGCATACGATAGTATGTAGGTTATTTCAACTCAGCTAACTCAGCTAATGTCTGAATGTGTGCCAAAATCTGTCTCTGGATGATAATTCCAATGTGTTTCAAATGCTGCTGTTGCAGTTCTAATTATTATTTTGTTTTAAGTTGGAACAGCCCTCTTCTTGAACTTTCAAATAATTGTAACACAGATCCATGTTCAAAACAGGATTTTATTAGTTTCAGCAGGTGTGTCAAGCTTATTTTTAAATCGGCATAAGATACTTCATAGTAGAGTTATATTTAAATTTTCATAGGATATCCAAGGATATCCTATATTTTTAAAAATGAACATCTTGTCTTATTTACCTACTATAAGCCTGAGTATGTCTTTTTTTTTTTTTTTTCTTAAATGGTGTTTTTAGTAAGAAAAAGACACAGATGCAATATGAAAGACAAATTATACCATCATTTGTTGGAAGATGAGCTCCACCAAGGATTGTCATCTCAGGACATTCTCAATTTACCTTGCTAACTTGACTTGATTTATAGAGAATAACAGAGTTGGAAGGGACCTTGAAGGTCTTCTAGTCCAACCCCAGCCGAGGCAGGAAACCCTACACCACTTCAGACAAATAGTTATCCAACATCTTTTTTAAAACTTCCAATGTTGGAGCATTCACAACTTCTGGAGGCAAGTTGTTCCACTGATTAATTTCTCCTTAGTTCTAGGTTGCTTCTCTCCTTGATTAGTTTCCACCCATTGCTTCTTGTCCTGCTTTCAGGTGCTTTGGAGAAGAGCTTGACTCCCTCTTCTTTGGGGAAGCCCTTGAGATATTGGAACACTGCTATCATGTCTCCTCTAGTCCTTCTTTTCATGAGGCTAGACATACCCAGTTCCTGCAACCATTCTTCATGTGTTTTAGCCTCCAGTCCCCTAACTTCTACACTTCTACAGATAGTTGAGAGTCAAGAGAAAAGTGTTTATGAGTGGGGACAACTATTAGAAAAAAAAAAACCCCAACACTTTCTAATGAACTCAGAACAACAATAACTTAGTAAAAGGAGTAACTAATGGGGGAAAGAAGCCCACCATGTATCTTTAACCTTTATGAATTTTTAAATTATAGCACTCTAGACTATTCTAAGTAGTATACAAAATCAGCATCCACTGGCCAGCATAATAATAAAACAGGCTCAAATACCTAAGAAAAAGATTTTAAAAACACAATGGAAAACAACTCTGCCAAGGGAAAAATGGAAGGCAAAAGAGAAATTACCGTCTTCAAATATGTTCAAAACAGAGAATTAAGACAGCAAAATGGTAACAAGATTGACAAAGGAGATGCAAAAGAAAGAACCCAGTTTTGAACAACAGGATAAAAGAGGCTTGAAGCTTGAGATGAAATAGGAGTACAATCAGGGAATAAAAATTGAAACCAATTTCCATAGAGAAATAAGCTAAGTGTAGTAGAATAATATTTTGCATTTAAACAATTTTTTCTTTCCAGAGAGAAGATTGCTTTTTTCATTCCAGCTTTAATTGTGGGTTGGCAGAGATTTCACATTTACCTGCTACCTGTAATTTACTAATTGTTCCATGTGATTAAGATGTCAATCCTATCGTTAGTTTCCTTGGAGTAAAAGTTCTCCAGAGAGAATGAGACTTATTTCTGAACAACTAGATTTACAACAGTCACCCATATTTCCAACAGTTTCTGGAGGTATATGGGACTTGGAATCAGAAGAAAATCCAGGTTGAGGTAAAATAACTCTCACACAGGAAGACTGACAAGAATGCATTCACAAAGCTAATCTTATGTCTCTGGAGAAGAAAGGTGATTTATCAAATGAATGAGGTTTAAATCTATACCAGTAATTGGCAATTCTCTATTTGGGGCAATAGAGTGGTAAACTGGATGTAACTGGAAAGCTCATAAGCCTGGCCTTTCTGTCACTGTAAGTAATTAACAATAGGTTAATCCTTCATAAATATGTTGAGTTCCATTTTAACACCATCAAACTTGGCTGCTATCACCACTGTAGGATATTAGCATACTCCGAATCCCTCGAATCTGATTAGCCCGGACAGACGGCGACCTGATTGGTCGAAGGCTCGGCTGTGATTGGAGCACTAGGAATCTACCATTGGCCATGCTGATCGCGGGAGATTCAAAGTGCTGCCATTGGCTGCCGAGCCGTGAGCCAGCCCTATATGAAGGGCTGCCGCGGCTCGCATTTTCAGACTAATCACTTGAATGGTCTCACGTCTCTGCCGACCGATCCACCTCAGATTTAACAACCACAATTGCTGGCAGTGAATTCCAGTATTAAATTATGCAAAAAAAGCCGTTACTGCTTAGCAAGCAGCAGGAGTTCAAAGGCCAAGAATTAAAAATACCTAGGGGTTTCTTTGTCCTATGCAAGGGGAAAAACCTTCCCTTCAAAGGCCAAAAATAAATTGATGTTCTGAAAGAAAGAGAAGTTTAGGTGGGGGAAAAACATCAACGCCCTCTCTAAAACTTCCCTAAAATAGAATAGAATAGATTTTTTTTTAATTGGTCAAGTGTGATTGGACACACAAGGAATTTGTCTTGGTGCAAATGCTCTCAGTGTACATAAAAGAAAAGATACATTTGTCTAGAGTTAAGAATCATAAAGTACAACACTTAATGATAGTCATAGGGTACAATAAGCAATCAAATCATACTGGGAAAGAGTCAATATAAATCATAAGGATACAAGCGACAAAGTTACAGTCATACAGTGGGAGGGGATGGGTGATTAGGAGTGATGAGAAGATTAAAAGTAATAATAGTTCAGTCTTAGTAAATAGTTGGACAGTGTCGAGGGAATCATTTATTTAGAGTAATGGCGTATGGGAAAAAACCTGCCCTTGTGTCTAGTTGTTCTGTATTCATTGCTCTATTGCATCGTTTTGTGGGTAGAAGCTGAAACAGTTTATGTCCGGGATGTGAGGGGTCTGTAGATATTTTCACAGCCCTCTTTTTGACTCGTGCAGTATACAGGTCCTCAATGGAAGGCAGTTTAGTAGTAATTGTTTTTTCTGCAGTCCTAATTATCCTCTGAAGTCTGTGTCTGTCCTGTTGGGTTGCAGAACCAAACCAGACAGTTATAGAGGTGCAGATGACAGAGTCAATCATTCCTCTGTAGAAGGAATTATATTTAGGCAGCCTTTATCTTTAAAGAGCTCTACCGTAGAAAGGGTCAAGGACCTCCTAGAACAGTGGTGGCTAACCTTTTTGGGCTCCTGTGCCAAAAATTGTGTGCACGCTTGCGAGCCAGCACCCAGAAGGCAATGTGCATGCATGCAGCACCCATGCACCCATGCACCATGCAGCACCCATGCACCCTGCGCATGCACGTGCAATTCCCTCCACTGCCCCCTTACCTGCACTGCACCTCCCAGCTGATTTTCGGCCCGTTTGAGGCCTTTTTTGGCCTCCCAGAGGCTTGAGGACAGCTTTTGCAGACTGAAAAATGGGCCCCTTTTGTCACTTCTGGTATTAATTGAAATACAGTGTGATGAAACGGGCCTATTTTTCAGCTTGTAAATCCTGCAGAAGCTGTCCACAAGCCTCTGGGAGGCCGAAAACCAGCTGGGAGGCACACGTATACACAGTGAGGTAAGTTTGCCTGTGGCTCACGTGCCGGCACAAATAGCTCTGCGTGCCAACAAGGTCCTAGGAGAAGCTTTCCGATTTTCATTGAGTGGATCCTTTCCCTAGATTGATGAGATGTCAGCCAGCACCTGTGATCTACAGCGTGCCAAAATTAAAGAAGTAGCCACTACTACAGAGAGGCTTTCTCAGAAAAGGCAAACCCCTGTCTTCAATAAAATTTAAAATTAAAGACAATTGCGTAGTCTTGGATCTGACTCATTATCCTGCCCATTGGAATTGTTTTCCCTGCATCTAAGCAGGACATTTTGTCATCTTTTGATCTGGTCAAGGGCATCTGTTTCTGCATAAATTATATTAATGCATCCGGACGTGTTGCTCTCTTTGCTAAAACACCTGTGCATTGTGAAAGTCTGAGAAGCACAATAACTCACACTTCGCAGGATACTGGATAGACAAATTCTTATATATGTCTGGTAATGACAAGGACATTCCAACCACATTTAGATCACGACCTCAAGTTAGAAAAGCTTTATCTTATTACCATTTCCTGAGAGAATTTTTCTGCAATTCCCCTGCCCCCACCCTTGTTTGTAAGTTTCTGTCTAATTCAGCACATTTCAACCTTAGCAGCTTGGCAGCTGTGCTTTCTCTCTTTTAGGATACCTGAAATATAGGTAGCCCTTGCCTGACAGTCGTTGAGCAAGTGTTCAAAATTATGATGGGGACCCCACAAAAGGTAACTTGCAAACTGGATTTGAAGTCCTGACAGCTGCTCCTCCCCCATTCCCTCCAAAACCAGAGCAGACACAACATCTGCAATCCATTTTCTCTCTTCCGGTTTATAATTTGTGCTTCCTTCCGAAACATCAGATCTGAACGCAGGCAAACCAGTGGTGGTATTTAGCCGGTTCGCCCTGGATCGGGCAAACTGGTAGCAAGAATTTGGCGTGGGTCACCGAACCGGTAGTAAGTTCTGGCTGGCCACACCCCCTACCTGGTCATCCTCCCACCTGATGCTCGCTCACCCCATCCACCTGCCTGACATTCGTCTAGGGTATTTCTTTTTTTCCCCCTCCCAATAATCAGCTGTAGATAAGATCAGCTGTGCTGGGATTCCCCTTGCTGAGGCCCAGGAAGGCAAAAAATGGAGGGAGGAGCTCAGGGCCCCCGCCTCCATTTTTTGCCTTCCAGAGTCCCAGAGGAGCCTTGGGTGAGCAAAAATGCCCCCCCCCAGAGGCTTCTCTGAGGCTAGGAAGCTCCCAAAACAGAGCTTGGAGGGGTGCTGTATGCCCCTCCCATGCTCTGTTCCTTTTCTTCCTGAGCCCCAGAGGAGCCTTAGGGGATCAAAAACACCCCCCACCCCACCCCGAGGCTCCTCTGTGGCTAAGAAGCTCCCCAAAATGGGTGGGGAGTTGCAAAAAAAGCCATGCCCACCCAGCCACATGGCCACGCCCACTAAGCCACACCCACCAAACCGGTTGTTGTGTATGCAATAAGATTAATAAAGTGTGAGTTTGGAGTAAGTGCAGAGTTCCGGCCCTGCACTTCTGATTGGCTGTTAAGTGGCTGGACCGGATTGGCCCGTTCTGGGGAATCCGATTGGCCCTTAACAGAGAGTTCTTATTGGTTATAAAAGCTAGCGTTCCTAGCTTTTATTGGTTAAACGTTACAAGGTTTGCATATATAAGGCGGGTTTTACTGCTGTTAAAGAAGTAGTCACAATGTAAATAAAGAGCTGAAGTTCACCATTCAGAGACTTGTCTCCATTCTTCTCGCCCATGCTCAAAACATAACACTGGTAGTAAACTCAGATCAGCTCTGGATCCAGAATGCAAGGGGGAAAACTCAGGAAGGGCTGCGCCCTCATTAAGATGACTTCTTATTTCCAGATTGGTTTCTGGATCCCTTTCAAGTCAGGATGGGCGACTTTAAGTGGCCTAGCTTTTAAGCTCACGTAGAACCTGTCCTATTGTCCCTATGTTTCTATGCTTATATGCTCATGTTCAAGTTTATTCTTATACCTATTATCTTGTAAGCGATTGACAAATCAAATAAATACATAAATAATAAACCAAACTGCTCGAAAGTTTTCTGAATTTGGTTGCCTTTCCTAGGGCATGATGCTCACAAGGCATAACCAATGCTTTATAAGTGTGTGTGAATAATCTGCTATTCTTTGTTGTCCTGCTTTATTTTATCTGATGATTACCTGCCTTGATCTGTTTCAAAGGGATAGAATAGAGTAGAGTAGAGTAGACTAGAATGATAGAATGTAGAATGGAATAGGATAACAGAGTTGGAAGGGACCTTGGAGGTCTTCTAGTCCAGCCCCCTGATTCGGCAGAAACCCTATACCAGTGATGACTAACTTTTTTGTTATCGTGTACCGAAAGTGCGTGCGTCCATGCGCATGTGCACAAATGCGTGCCTGCACCCATGATACAATGCACCCATGACACCTCGCACTCCTGCCCTCCTGCATGCATGTGCAAACCCCCCACGCTACCTCCTCCCTCCCCAGCGCATGCACTTGTGTCTCCTGCATGCTCCCCACCTCCTGTGCATGCGTGGCAAATGCCTGAAAATCAGCTGGCTGGCGGGAGGTGCCCACACATGTGCAGTGGAACTGAGCTGGGGCGATGTCTTGCATGCCGGCAGAGATGGCGCTGCATGCTACTTCCGGCACGCATGTCATAGGTTCGCCATCATGCCCCTATGCCATTTCCAATAAATGGTTATTCAATCTCTTCTTAAAATCTTCCAGTGTTGGAGCTTTTACAACTTTTGGAGGCAAGTTGTGTTAGGTTTTGAGCATGGGCGAGAAAGAATGGAGACAAACCTCTGAACGGTGAACTTCAGCTCTTTATTTACATTGTGATTTCCTCAATTCAACAGCAGTAAAACCCGCCTTATATAGGCAAACCCTGTAATGTTTAACCAATAACGAGCTTGGAACGCTAGCTCTTATAACCAATAAGAACTCTCTGTTAAGGGCTAATCGGATTCCCCGGAACGGGCCAATCCGGTCTGGCTGCTTAACAGCCATTCAGAAGTGCAGGGCCAGAACCCTGCACTTACTCCAAGCTCACACTTTATTAATCAATCTTATTGCATACACAACAAGTTGTTCCACTAATGAAATGTTCTCAGTGTCAGTAAGTTTCTTACTCCTCAGTTGCTTCTCCCCTGGATTAGTTTCCAGTATTGTTCCATTGGTGGGATTCAAAAATTTTTACTACTGGTTCTGTGAATGTGGCTTGGTGGGCATGGCAGGGGAAGGTTACTGCAAGATCCCCATTCCCTCCCCACCCCACTAACCTGCTTTCCAGCTCCCTTCTCTTGTGCAGGGCAACCAAAGGAGACCCAGCCAATCAGCTGGGACTCAGGAGGTGGAGAATAGATGGGGGCGGGGCCAGTCAGAGATGGTATTTGCCAGTTCTCCAAACTACTCCAAATTTCTGCTACCAATTCTCCAGAACTGGTCAGAACCTTCTGGATAACACCTCTGTATTGCTTCTTGACGTATCCTCAAGTGCCTTGGAAATTAGCTTGACTCCCTCTACTTTATGGCAGCCTCTTGAAATATTGGAACACTACTATCATGTCACCCCTAGTCCTTTTCCTCCAACTAGACATACCTAATTCCAGCAAGCATTCTTCATATGCTTTAGCCTCCAGTCCCTAATTCTCTTTATTGCTCTTCTCTGCAGAAAACTGCAATGGTTTTAAATAGATACCCAGAATGGGCAAAAGGAACTGCAACATGCAATTTAAATTATTTTAAGGAATATTTTACCTTGATGAGATTTATTCTTAAACCAATAGAGTTATCCGGTATATTAAACATTCAGCTTCATTGAAATGTATGTATGTAGAGGCTTAGAAACTATTCAGTTTTCATCCACGGAGCCTACGCACAAGGAATCTTCTCAACTCAATGCACCTGCTTGGAATTAGGCAAAGGTCAATGGAAATTCAATGCAGGTTGGACTTAATTTGCTTGTGACTATGTGGGGATTCTAGGCTGGTCTCTCTTTTGATCCCACCTCCGGGTTCTGCTATTTTTTTTCTCCTACAGCAACTATTTTAAAAGTGCAAATGAAGAACAGTCTTGGAAGGTTCTGCATAGCACTGCTCAATTTTTCGCTTTTCTTTCCCCGCGGTGTGGCTGAACCAAAGACGGCTGAGTACACAGATTGAGGATCAGGCCTGAAAAACAAATCTGAGCTAAAGGTCTATGAGGAATGATATTACTTCCTTATATTTTCTCTAAGGGCAAAAGATTAGAGAATATGAGTCAGCCGGGGGTGGTGGAAACAAAAAGCTGAACTGTGAAAGAGTTGCTTTTTCTCTGTATACCTTTTTTGAAAAGACTGACGGCTGAATCTGTACAAGAGGGAAGGCATTCTTTTTCTGACCTTATTTTTTCCAAACCCCTCTTCCCTTATTTCTATTACTTGTTGCTATTAATCATGAATAAGTCTAATGATTAGCTCCTGATGTATAAAAATGTGGCGGAGCATTTTAAGTGGAAAAGGTCTAAATATAATTGTGTGTTTTTATCACTTGGGCTTGGTTGAAACAGTGGACATTTCAAAAGAAGGGAGGGAGGAAGGGGAGGAGGAGGGGGAAGAAGAAGAAGAAGAAGAAGAAGAAGAAGAAGAAGAAGAAGAAGAAGAAGAAGAAGAAGAAGAAGAAGAAGAAGAAGAAGAAGAAGAAGAAGATTTCAAAGGTTGTTTTAGGAGACCATCTAAAATCTCTTCCAATAAAGAAAGACTAGTTGCAGGAAATACCAGCTGGGAAGGATTAGATCAGGGGGCTGCTTCAGTATTCCCATCATAGTTTGTTCAGTTATTCTCCATTTGAAAGAGGAGAATGAAGAGGTTATACATAACAGCAGAAGATAGATAAAGTAATTCCTAACTAGGGACAACTAGACTTCGACTGCAAATCCCATTTGAACGCTAAAGTGGCCTAGACAGAGATCCCCTTTGTTCTGTATTTGCATTCTTGTAAACCTGTGTTCTGATTGGCTAAGACGCACAGCACTCGGATTGGTCGAGTGTGCTGCACTGATTGGCCATTATGAAGCAACAGCGATTGGCCAAGCTGATCGGCCAGCACCCTGTGCAAGATCGATATAAGCCGCCGCCGATCCAAGCCTAGGAAGCTGATCTACCTTACAATAAAAAGAGCTTTTAAAAGTCACTCGCCTCGCGTCTCTTCTTGGGACCAATCTACCAACACAACACCCTTGATCTGGAGCACTGATCTGGTGGTCTTACCACAATCCCAACGTCAATGCTTTCATCCTAGAAAGAGGAATTAAAGTTATGGGCTGGCTTTAAGGGATGATCTTTAGGAAAAACATCCAAGTGCTGTTCCCACCAGCAGGACAACTGATCTGCCCATTTCAGAAAGCAAAGAGCTAAGACTAATCAAGATTGGGATTAAAATATGTTGCCTGATTGACCCAGGCGGAAACAAATGGCCACAAGCCACGATCAGATAAGGAGGAAGAAATGGTAGAGTTAAGCCCTGGAATTTAGTTTACTTGCAGAGCTCTTGATGGCTTGATAGTGCTTCCTTATCTGAAATAAAAGCTGTTTCTTTATTGGACCCACAATCTGGATTCTTCATTGTTCATGAGTAAAAATGTGAGTTCAAGGTTTATTGGCTGAAGTTTTCAACTTAGTTTTGCAGATGCCTCCCGTGGACTAAATTTCTTGACAAATCGAGGCTAGCTATCACCACTTGCTCGTACATGTGCTGTCATTGCAGGAATATAATGCTCATCCATGACGGTAAAGGCAGGATTTGTTTCCAGATTTTTTTTTGAATGAATCAAGGAAGATGGGGAAGGTTTTCTTGATAGTTTAGCTGCCCTGTCCTGAAAAGAGAGAACGAAAGATGACTAATAGAATTTCTAAAATATGTACAGCCTATATTTTATGCATCCTTTAATTCAGTTTGACTGGCATTAAGCAGGGAGATTTTGGGCGCCCAAGAAGTTGGCAATATGATAATCTCAATTATATTTTCCAGTAAGATGTTGTTTAATTGGGGTTCCCCCCCCCCATTATTTAATATATTTTCTGTGCACAGCCAGAAATGTGGACATTCACATGTCTGCAGTTTTCACTTTTTCTGTTCTAGAAGTGTTTACATTTTCTCCTGTTTTTTTTCTCTTGTGACTAAGTATTGGAGGGGAGAGGATAGATTGCTCAATTGAGGTCTCCAGCCTGAGACTCAAAATACTTTTTTCTTTTTCCTGGCTAAAACTGGTTTTCTTGCAATTGTGATTCTGAAGCAAGAAAATTTAGCCACCCTTCCGGGATGATGGGCTACTCACCAAGCAACCCTTGCAAACTGGAAGTGCGATAGGTCAGGGGGTGAATTCAGCTGGGGAGGAGAGGAGAGTGGATTGCATTAGCAGCAGAAACCTAACTGATCCTCAGTCAGAAATGCAGACATAAGTCCAAAAACTGATTTTTAGGCAGAGGAATTGATTTTCCCTGATGAAGAGCCTTTCTTTATACCAGTGGTTGTCGAATGGTGGGCCGGGGACCATTGGTGGTCCCTGAGAAAATGTTGATGGTCCACAGAGAAATGTCCCCCCCCCCCAAAAGCAATTATTCCAAGCTGCATGGGAACACAAGGCTGCACCACACACATGGCCCGCCCACCCACTGCCTCCCACCCTTCAGCCGAATGCAAACCTTACTTTGAGTAGAGCCACGTGAGGTGGAACTGGAAGATAAGATCAATGGCAGGGGAGGGAAATCTGCTCCGGGATAGCTTGCTGACGTTGGTGGGAAAGTCAGTCCGATATTCCAGAGATGCCATAGACACAAGACTGGTCATCCTGGAGCAGCTCCTCCAGTCCATGGCAGGCCGGTGGACCCGGGTGGAGCTGCTCCAGGATAACCAAAGGGCCAGTCCTGTGACTACTGCAGCTCTGGAATATGGGACAGATTTTCCTACCAACGTCAGCAAGCCACTATCAGTCAGAATTCATGTTAGTGGTCCGTGGGATTTGAAATTATGAGTTTTGTGGTCCCTGAGGTCCAAAAGGTTGGCGACCTCTGCTTTAAACTAAAGGCTAAACTACTATGTGAATATGGGTTCAAAAAGATAATAAGGGCAAATTAGGGTTGCAACTCCAATATATTAAGAGAACATTCATGGTATTCTCTTCCCGTATCAAGGACTAGCTCAATACCCATGCTTCACTACAAAACTATGTGATCGGTCTTAGTTTTTGGGGAGGAAAATAAGGGGGGGAAATTGTGCCCCTGCTTACCAGCATTAATCGGTATTTATCTGGTTAGCGTCCTATCAGTGTGTGAGACAATACAGGGCTGTTTGGAACCGTGGTGCATTTCAAAAATGGTTACTACTGGTTCGGTGGGTGTGGCTTGATGGACGTGCTTTGCAAGTGTGCACATACTTTACGTGTGCAGCAAATGCACATTTTGCACAGGCGCAGAGGCATTTCGGCCCGCCTCCTGCAATCCTGCACTCTCCTGGTTGCTTCAGCAGCTGCCGTGCAAAGCAGCTGTGCTTCAAAAGCAGGACATAGAGGTTAGTACGGGAGCCCAGGCAGGCAGGTGGGCCCAACAGCAGAGCAACGGAGAGAACCGGATCGGTCTCCCCTGCTCATCATCGGCGCTACCAGCTCGGCAGAACCAGGCCGAACTGGTAGAATACTACCATTGGTTTGGAAACAGAAATAGTATTGGCTGCGTGAGCAAGGAGACAGCAAGGAGCCTGGGCGTGGCTTAGCTCAACTGTTCTGTTCTAAAGCTGCTTGGCACTGTGAAAATAAAAATAAAACTGAAACTGAAACTCCTCTCCTCTGCTTGTGTTTTGCATTTGGAAGAGATTTCTTTTCAGGTGGGGAGGGGGAGTATTTTAAGTCCAGGTGTGTTATGTGAGAGAAAGAGGGTGAAGACACAGACCCTCCCTAATAGTTCAGAGAGTACAGGTAGTTCTTGACTTACAACAGTTCACTTAGTGACCATTCAAATTTACAACAGCACTGAAAAAAAGTGACTTATGACCACTTTTCACACTTCTGACCGTTGCAGCATCTCCATGGTCACGTGATTTAAATACAGATCCTAGGCAAGTGGTTCATATTTAGGACGATTGCAGTATCCCCTGGTTTTGTGATCTTCTGACAAGCAAATTCATTGGGGAAGCCAGATTCACCTAACAACTGTGTTAGTGTTTTCACAACTGCAGTGAAGAAATGTGGTAAGAAAAGTGATAAATTGACTAAACCAAGTGTTGTGGTTAGTCGGCAGCAGGTGCAGACAGCTGAGTAGAGCGAGGACACAGATGAGGGGCCAGGACCATTAGGGAGTGGACTGCTGCCTTCAGAGATTGTGGGGGCTGGCAGCAGTGATGAGGAGGTTCCCGAGGAGCCTATGGCAAGTGTGCATGCACGCAGGGCTGCTCATAGGAAAGAGCAGCTGCAGCAGCACGGGTGACTCGGGAGTAAGGCTGCAATGTAATGTCCCCTCCTTCAAGAAGGTAAAAGGCATCTGTGAAAACAAACATACTTTGCAGAAGGCAATGATGTTTTGAAACTCCAGCCTCGTGGACATTCAAGTATCCTGAGTTTGTATTTGAAGATTATTGTACTGCAAATTATTTCTTGTCTGTTATCTTTTGGAAAGTCTCACACAGTTTGGCAAGACTTTTGCTTATCACAGGTAATTATTTTGTAAAAGCATTACAAGCAGTGGTGGGATTCAAATAATTTAACAACCGGTTCTCTGCCCTAATGATTTCTTCCAGCAACCAGTTCACCAAAATGCTCAGAAAGTTAACAAGTGGTTCTTCCAAACTGGTGCAAACTGGCTGAATCTCACCACTGATTACAAGGTTTCTGTCTGGTTGGATTGTGTTTGATTTGTTGGAAAGGGGCGTGGGTCAGAACATAAAGCAATATAAATTTTGGGCTCAATTGTGGTCGGACTACCTGTATATTGTAGATGCAGATAGTAGAGTGCTTCAGTTTGGCAAGATTCTGTCTATAGGTGTGGAACAATAGATAATTCAGCGTGGAAGATTTACCGCATATCCTTTTTTTCCCAGTTTTTGTGCCTGACCTTTTCCTTCCAATTAGGGAAAATGTATCTGCCAGTGTTTGCAAAACTCAGCTTAAATAAATTTAAGGTGCTTTTCGGTTGTGATATAGTACGTATTTCTCCAAGAATTTATCCCTGAGTGTGAAATAAATAAGGAGCAATGTCTGCACCGCTCAAAGTGTGTTTGCTTATGCATAATTTTCCTAAGTTTCAATTTTATACTCCAAAAAAACTGCAGGGGAATGTGGTGAGCCTTACCCAGTAGAACATAATGGTGCATTGTTTTGTTGAGTCATCTGTTACTCAGGCACCTTTACATGCACCATCACTGGAGGCCTTCAAGAAAAGATTGGACATTTTGACTGGGATGGTGTAAGGTCTCCTTCTTTTGATCAGGGGGTTAGACTAGAAGACCTCTAAGGTCACTTCCAGCCCTCTGATTCTATGATTAACAATCATTGGTATCTATTGCACCTTTCTCCTTGTTTTGGGGTGTCATTACTGTTTAAGTAGGCTATCCCTATCTCACAAAATGAAATTCAATGTGGATAAAAGTAAAGTCTTACACTTAGGCAACAAGACTTAGACTGTGTGGAGACTCCTGGGAGGGGCAGGGTGGGAGGGGCAGGTGGGGGCCACCCAGGAGAGGGATTTGGCAGTTTGCCGAACCGGCCATAACAGAAGCTAGGGGTTCGCCTGAACCCGTAGCAGCCCACCCCTTATTCCGACTGAGAGAAGGGTTGGAGTGAGCTTCAAAAATTTTAGCAACCGGTTCTCTGCCCGGTTGCTGGGTGGGCGTGGCCATTGTGGGCGTAGCCTAATTGACCTCCTGCACCATGGTGGGAGGGGGGCATTTTTGCCCTCCCTGGGCTCCAGACGCTTTCTTTGAGCTTCTGGGAGGGTGAAAACAGCCTCCCCGGGATCCAGAGGCTCCGTGGAAGCTGAAAACAGGCCCATTTCCAGCCTTCCTGAACTTCCTGAAGGCCCATTTTTCGCCCTCCCTGAGCTTCCGTGCACGCCCTGTACTTACCTGCATCCAAAATGGGCCAGGTGAAGACTCCTGGGAGGGGTGGGGCAAGGCAGGTGGGGCCAGCCAGGCATGGGATTTGGAGCTGCACAGAATTTTAGCTAGGGGCTCTCCCGAACCCCTGAGAACCCCCAGCAGCCCACCCCTAACTTAGTGTATGAAAAATCTGCTCGTTTTGTTACCCATCACTTTGAAGAGAAGTCAGGGAGAACGTCCCAGACTGAAATACAAGTACTAAATGAAAGAGATCCCTCGCCCATAGGGAGATTAAGGTTCATGCTGCTGGTTTTTGGATAACTCAAAGAACCCACCGCAAGGAGAAAGACCCGAAGGAAGGCTAAATAACTGACCAACCCAGCAAAGCTCTGAAAGAAAGATGCCTCCACAGGGAAGATTATACATCTTACACAAACCAGAGTCTTAAAACCAAGCAAGAAGAAATCTTCTTCTTTTTTTTTGGTGCAAAAAAAAATGGGTCTTTGATCTAGCTGCAAAATAGTGAGCAAGCTCATTCACCCTATATATCCTTGATGTTCAGGACTTTTGGAGGCAGGAATGGAAATTCCTGGGCCTGACCTACTCAGCTCGACTTCAGATTTATGAGCGAGTTCCATGTGATCCTTTTGGAAAAACTGTCTGGATTTAGAGAACATTGTGCATACTGTCTACTGGGTTGTCTAATGATGATTTGACTGGGCAGCTAGGGTGAAGATTGGCATCTTGGCTTTCATCCTGAGCCATCTGAAGCGGGTGGAGCTCATTTTTCTCTGTCATAATTCACATTTGCATATGGGTCGTCAACTTTTTTTAAAATCTTGGCTCAATTGCTGGCTCAGGGTCAATAGCTCTAATTTAGTCTGCCCTCTTGCTTTAAGGGGGTGCATTTGGACTATACAGAATAAGGAGAAGGGAACTATTTTAATGCCAATTCAAGAAAGGTGAACTTTAGCCTGCCTTATCCCCGGGGCCCAGACTGGAGAAAATGACAGCAATGTCAGCAGAAAGAAGAAGTTTCTGCATGTTTGGAAAAGGCTCTTAGCTCTTATTTGAACCCGATCTTGAGAAAGAACCTTGGAGAGGTTTCTAATTTGGTAGATGACACTAGTCCAAGACATCAGTTTTAAGAGATGACTATGTGTTCATAACGGATATGCTTAATCTTTTTCCTAGTCTCATCACTCGGTGATCCTTTCATCCTTTCAGTAAATGTGAGTTTAAAAAAAAATTCTGGCAAGAGAGGTACTAGCCAGTTGCAGAGCAGTAGGATATCTGGGAATGAGTAAAAGTGGTGACGTTTTGGGACAAAATGAAGGCCATTGTAATTAACTAAAAGCAAAACAAACAACATCATGAATTATGGATGTTGAAATTAAATCGTTCCTAGGATAACTGAAGAACAACAATTACCAATCCTATAAAACAAAGATAACATGACTGATGAAAAGATCACCATTGGCCAACTTGGTTCGACTAAGAAGGAAGAGGCAATACATTAAACCTGCCATGGCAAAAGCATACACTTATATTTAACAGAAGGAATTTGATAGCACCTTGTCAAACACAATTAACTAAAAGGCACAAGATTTTGTGAGTTGAAATGATGAAGTAAGTTGCAGCTCATATACAGATCAGGCATGAATAACCAGGTATCTCTGTTGAGATCAAAGACTGAAAGAGTTGATTATTGCTACTTCTAATAGATAGGTAGAAGAATCGAATCAACTAACAGTCAAAGCTACATTGGTGCTTCATAAGGGTCACATATACATACATAAAGCTACATATGGCAAATCTAGACAGCATGCTAAAAAGCAGAGACATCATCCTGCCAACAAAAGTTGTATAGTCAAGGCTATGGTTTTCCCAGTTGCAATGTATGGCTGTGAAAGTTGAGTATAAGGCTGAGCACCAAAGAATGGAGGCCTTTGAACTATGGTGCTGCAGAAGACTCCTGCAAGTCCTCTGGACTGCAAGGCAATCCAACCGGTCAGTCCTAGAGGAGATCAACGCTGACTGCTCTTTAGAAAGCCAGATCCTGAAGAGAAAACTCAAATACTTTGGCCACCGCATGAGAAGGAAGGACTCCCTGGAGAAGAGCTTAATGCTGGGAACGATTGAGGGCAATAGAAGAAGAGCCGGGAAATGCTGGGAAAGATTGAGGCAATAGAAGAAGGGGATAGCAGAGATGAAGGTGGCTGAATGGAGTCACTGAAGCAGTAGGGGTGAACTTAAATGGACTCCAGAAGATGGTAGAGGACAGGAAGGTCTGGAGGAACATTGTCCGTGGGGTCGTGATGGGTTGGATACGACTTCGCAACTAACAACAACAACAACAACAAATAGATAGGTAAAAGAATCTAGTCAACTAATGGTCAAAGTTAAATTGGTGCTACATAAGGCTCAGTAGAATTTAGGAGGGACTGGATTTAGGTCTCTTGTGGCAACATAATGACTCCAAATTTATGACCTGTTTAACTCCGCCTTCCAGCTCAGCTTGCTTTTCTTCTACACAAAAGTTTATACTGTTTAAGAAACTTGGTTAGTCACTAAAGGTGCCACCCAGTGGTGGGATTCAAAATTTATTACTGGTTCTGTGGGCATGGCTTGGTAGGCATGGTGTGACTTGGTAGGTGTGGCTTGGTGGGCGTGGCAGGGGAAGGTTACTGCAAAATCCCCATTCCCTCCCCACCCCACTAACCTGCTTTCCAGCTCCATTCTCCTGTGCAGGGCACAAAAGAAGACCCAGCCAATCAGCTGGGACTTGGGAGGCAGAGAATAGATGGGGGTGGGGCCAGTCAGAGGTGGTGTTTGTCAGTTCTCCGAACTACTCAAAATTGCTGCTACCATTTCTCCAGAACTGGTCAGAACCTGCTGAATACCACCTCTGGTGCCATCACATTCTTCCTGATCATTTGCTATCATAGGCTAAGTCAGACAACTTTCCTCCTAACCATGACATTTAATAGGTGGTTGCTTAAAAATGATGAGGAAAGGCTGGAAATCTCTTCTACCATTTAACAAATCAGTTTATAAATGCCTCTGATAGTAATTTCATCACGAAGTCCAGCAGTTCTGCAGAACTTCAGATGGTTTCTGCACGACCGCCAAGGAGGAAGAGTGAAATTTTCTACATTTCTTTCTTGCCATCTGATGGTAATTTAGTGTCCCAGTCTAGATCTGCTTGTCCATCATAATGTGTAGCAATCGTGTCTTATTCATTGAAAGCATTTTTACCTAGCTTTTCTGTCCAAAAATTTTCTGTCCTATTATTTATTGCCATTGAGTCCTGTAAAACACTCTGGCATGCTTTAAACTCATTTTTTCCCCCTTCCCTTTTCTATTTTATTTGAGCTTCTCAGTTTTGGAGCTGGTTTGCTTGAGATCAAGCAACAGACTTCAACCACTCATTTCCACCACAGGCTTGGTATAGGACACACTAAGTCGTAACAAACTGCATTATATTTTGTTTACAACAGGATAACTTGTTCTCAATAATTGCTGCCATGAGAAAGGTTATGAGGTTTAACACTCACAAGTTTTGGTGGAAACTACGTGTTACAACTTTGTGTTCTACTTCATGCAGTGTGCGCCTGTCTGTTGAATGTGTTGGCACAGAAAAGATGCTATGATGTTAATCTTCCCTAGATGCATATTTTACAGTGAGAAAGGGCTGCATACGGCATATATTAGGATTAAGAATCTAAATTATATGCCTGCCGTGCTCTGTAGGCATCTGGCAAAGAAACAGCTCAAGGAGTTTGGTTGTGCTACAAACACTGAGACATCAAAAAACAAAACAAAACAGAGAAGAGAAGAGAAGAGAAAACCAAAGCCAGGAACCATTAGATCAACTTACAGGAAAAGACTTTTGTTTACACCTCTGGGAAATAGAAGGATACAAGAATAAGCAGAAAAGAAAGGCCAAGCCAAAAGTTAGTGATGCATACTGCTAAAATGACATTGCGGGAGTAACAAATTGCCAATTAAAGACTCAATGGTTGGCAAGGGGGTTTCTGAAGTTTGTCAGCTTCCATACCCGTTGCAGTTTTTATTTTAATTTGGAAGGGATTGGGGAAGAACTAGCAGCAGAATTAGAATGAACATATCCCTGCCTGTGAAGGGGTCTTAGCAAGCATGGTTGAACACCCTTTGCCAAACGAGAGAACGATAGGAAAGATGAAGGGTGAGTGGGAAAGTTTTAGCCCTGCATTCAAAAAAAATGGGAATGCCTTTTCTGAAAGCTTGTGCTTTTGGGATATAAAATGTGTGCATGAGGAAAAGTGTTTCTTGACTCCTTCTAAATTTGGTTCTTTTACCATAGACAGCTAGCACTGCTCTCCTTCTTGCTGATTCAGCCAGATAAACAGAGAGATAACAGATAATCAGAGTTGGATCTTGGAGGTCATGTAGTCCAATCCCCTGCCCAAGTGGGAAACCCTATACCAGGGGTCTCCAACCTTGGCTCCTGGAAGCCTGGCGGACTTCAACTCCCAGAGTTCCACAGCCAGCAAAGCTGGCTGTGGAATTCTGGGAGTTGAAGTCCGCCAGGCTTCCAGGGGCCAAGGTTGGAGACCCCTGCCCTATACCATTTCTGACAAATGGGAGTCCAATCTCTCCTTGAAAGTCTCAAGTAATGGCACTCCCACAACTTCCGAAGGGTTCCATGGGTTGATTGTTCTCACGGTCAGAAAGTTTCTCCTTATTTCCAGGTTGAATCTCTCCTTGATTAGTTTCCACCCATTGCTTCTTGTCCTGCCCTCATGTGCTTTGAAGAATAGCTTGACTCCCTCTTTTTTGTGGGAGCCCCTCAAATATTGGAAGACTGCTATCCTGTCTCCCCTGGTGCTTCTCTTCATTAGACTAGCCAGGCTCAGTTCCTGTAACCGTTCTTCATATGCCTTAGTCTCCAGTCCCCCCATCATCCTGGTTGCTCTTCTCTGTACTTTTTTTTAGAGCCTCAACATCTTTTTTATAGTGTGGTGACCAAAACTGGATGCAGTACTCTAGGTGTGGTCTTACTAAGGCTTTAAAGAGTGGTATTAGTACCTCCCCTGATCTCAATTGTATCCCTCTGTTAATGCCAGAAGCTGCAAAAGAAATGTTGCCTGTTGTGTATGCAATAAGATTAATAAAGTGTGAGCTTGGAGTAAATGCAGGGTTCTGACCCTGCACTTCTGATTGGCTGTTAAGCGGCCGGACCGGATTGGCCCGTTCCAGGGAATCCGATTGGCCCTTAACAGAGAGTTCTTATTGGTTATAAGAGCTAGCGTTCCTAGCTCGTTATTGGTTAAACGTTACAGGGTTTGCCTATATAAGGCGGGTTTTACTGCTGTTGAATCGAGGAAGTCACAATGTAAATAAAGAGTTGAAGTTCACCGTTCAGAGGCTTGTCTCCATTCTTTCTTGCCCATGCTCAAAACATAACATTGCCTATTGCATTGCATATGTAAAGATGGGCTCTCTCTCCTTAGCTAGATCCTGGTGATTTTTCTTCCAAAATCTCCTGAAAGTAAGAATAATTAACTGGTGGAACGGCTTGCCTTCAGAAGTTGTGAGTGCGCCAACACTGGAGGATGTCAAGAAGAGATTGGACAATCATTTGTCCACAATGGTATAGGATCTCCTGCTTGAGCAAGGGTTTGGATTAGAAGACTTTTGAAGTCCCTTCCAACTCTGCCATTGTGTTATTCCGTTTGTCACTCTCTCCTTCAAGGATATTTTCCGACTTCCCAGTCTGGCCTAGGATGCCAAGAGTTCCTAGATAGGGATTGCTTTAACTCACAACTCCCCAAGGCTGTGCTTGTTTGTGCACTGTGCAAAAATGCAAGAAGAAAGCCTCTTTAATTGTAACACTTGATGCTCCTTCACACCCATGGTGTGAGTCATGACAAGTTGCAACAAATAGGTTCTTTTGCAGGCAACCAGCTCTTCTGTCTACCCACTCAGGTGAGGGTGTACCTTAAGGGCAGGTATAAGGTGGTGACACTTCTTTATGTTCCCTTTGTTGTTGTTGTTTTTAATGAACTTACGAGGAGATATTATATATTGTCTCATGCTCATTTGCACTGGAAGGTCATCGGGGACTGTTTGGCTTGATTTAATTGTGATGTTTATTTGCGATGTTTCCTTTTCAAATCCAGCTTGAATTCATAGATATAAGCGTTCAATTGGCTTTGTCAGCAATATGGAAGTGATTCCACACAGCCTTCCTGCAGGATCCTAGATTCCCAGTAATCAATTTGAGATTCCATAGAAATCAACATCCAACTACCAGCCAGGCCTCCTTGGTGCTCTCTGAGCTTGGTTCTTTTCTTCCAGATGTTTCATTGCCCAAACTAAACAACACCATCAGTGCACTTTGAATAATGTTGGAAAGCCACCAAGCTCAGAGAGAACCAAGGACCTCACATTTCAACCCTGAGTTGCAAATATTTTCTTTATTGGAACTACCAGCCATGCCTGACTAATTAATTTCCCATCACAGGCAAGACCATGTCTCATGTTTACATGATGTTTATGTTTACAGATTAACAGAGTTGGAAGGGACCATGTACATTGGGTCACCAATCTTTTGGACCTCAGGGACCACCAAACTCATAATTTTAAATCCCGGGGACCACTAATATGAATTTTGACTGACGGTGGTTTGCTGACATTGGTAGGAGAGAGAGAGAGATCTGATCTAACCTCCCTCGCTCTCTCTCTTTCTCTCTCTCTCTCTCACACACACACACAAACACACAGAGGCAGGAGTAGGATTCAAATTTCTTAACAACCAGTTCTGTGGGCGTGGCCTAATTTGTGGGTGTGGCTTGGTGGTCATGTGACTGGCTGGGCATGGCTTGTATGTAAATATTATAAATATTTATGTAAATATTGAATTTTTTATTTAAAAAAGAGCAACTTTTACCCAAAATCAGGCAAAGCAGGCAGGCAGATTGAGTTTCTCACAGAATCACAGATTCACTCAGAGATCTATCTTTCTGGCATCGGCTATCTGAGTCTGTCACATAAAATTTGCAAAAAAACTCATAACATTTGCTAGCAAGCAACCTCACAAAATTAACTCACAACACACTATGTATGTAAATATTGAATTTTTTTTTATAAAAAAAAAACAACTTTCATCCAAAATCAAGCCAAGCAGACAGGCAGATTGAGTTGCTCACAGAATCACATTCAGAGATCTGTCTATCTGCCATTGGCTACCTGAATCTGCACTGACAAATAGAAGCTTCAGTCCTAAGGAAGGTTTGGCTCTGCAGAGTCGGAGATCTAAAGATTAGCTAGAAAGCAGGAAATCGAATGATTTTCTGATTCCTAGCTAATTTAAATCTCCTGGCACAGCAGAACAGCTGATGGTCAGGAAAAAAAAAAGGAAAAATATCAACTTAGCAGGCAAGTTTGCCAGGTAAGGAGTGAGTGGGCAGGAGGGTTCCCGCAGACCATGTGGGTGGCACAGCCTTGTGTTCCTATGCAGCCTGGATTAATTGCTTTGGGGGGAGGGGTACTCTGGGGGTGACATTTCTCTGCAGACCACCAGTGGACCGTGGTCCACCGATTGGTGACCACTGATGTAGATCATCTAGTCCAACTCCCTGCCCAAGCAGACCCTACACCATTGCTGACAGATGGCAGTCCAGTCTCTTCTTGAAAGCTTCCAGTGATGAAGCTCCCACAACTTTCGAAGGCAACTTCTGTTCCATGGGTTGATTGTTCTCACTGTCAGAAAATTATTCCTTATTTCTAGGTTGAATCTCTCTTTTTTCAGTTTCCTTCCATTGTTCCTTATTCATTCATCAGAACCTTCCCCAGACTCCAGGACTGGGCCATGTTCCTCCCCAACCTTCCCACTGTCCGAGTCTGTTGCCAGCTCTGCTGGCAGGCCACAGCAGCCCTGCTGTAGACCATCCTGACCCATGGATAATCCTTGTTGCTCTTGATGATGACATCCACATTTTATGCTTCTTTGTGGCTTGTTGGAAGATCTCAAAAGGTGACCCCCTCATGACCTCGGAACACTGCAAACATCATAACTACATGCCAGTGGCCAAGCATCTGAATGTCTATCACGTGTCCATGTGGGTGCTGCGATGCTTGTAAGTTTGCAAAACGACTGAGCTACTCTGAGCGGTTTACAACAGCAAGCAGGAAAAAAAAATGATAAAAATGTAAACGTAACAATACTAAAGGGATGAAACAATAAAAATAAACAATAGCACTTAGACTTATACACACTTCACAGCCCTCTCTAAGTGGTTTACAGAGTCAGCTTATTGCCCCCAATAATATGGGTCCTCATTTTACCCACCTTGGAAGGATGGAAGGCTGAGTCAACATTGAGCCTGGTGTGATTTGAACTGCCAAATTGCAGGCAGCCAGCAGTCAGCAGAAGTAAGGCTATTTCTGTTAGTGCTGCACTCTAACCATTGTGCTACCATGGTGCATATGAAAGTACAACAATGTGATTTAAAGGATTGGAAGGTATTCTGTTAGTCTAATCTTTGACAGCGGTGTTCTAATTTTTCTTGTGGTGTCTTGTTTCCTGACTGGCCCACCTTAAAGGATTCACAATCACAAATCTCACGTAAACACATAAGTCACCGTTCACTTTATAAATCAGGAAAAGGAAAATGTGGCTTTTCAGATGATTTTGGATTAAAACATCCCATCTTCAATTATTACTGACCACGGTCAAAGGAGCCGTGGTGGCACAGTGAATAGAATGCAGTATTGCAGGCTGACTCGGCTGACTGCCAGCAGTTCGATCCTGACCAGCTCAAGGTTGACTCAGCCTTCTATCCTTCCAAGGTTGGTAAAATGAGGACGCAGATTGTTGGAGGCTGATAAACTCCTTAGAGAAGGCTGTAAACTGTGATGGGATGTTGCCGGTGTAACAACTGGTTCGCTAATCGCGTGCTTCGTGAGCTTATGCTTGTGCACAGCTTTCAAAACTACTAACCTTCAATATTCAATGTGCCATGTGAATCAGATGGCAAACTTATGGCATGCTTGCCACAGGTGGCACACAGACCCATTTGTACAAGCACATGAGCCCAGCCAAACTTACCTGCACTGCGCATGCGTGCACATCCCAACTGATTTTTGGCCCTTTTGAGGCTGTTTTCACCCTCCCAGAGGCTCAAGAGAAGCCTCTGCGGCTTTGGGAGATCCAGAAATACTGGGAGTACCCATTTTCAGCCTCCGGAGAGGCTCTGGAGTCTTAGGGAGATCATTTTCGCCCTCCCAGAAGCTTGAGGGAAGCCTCTGCAGCCTTGGGAGGCCAAAAAACAGGCCTTCCGGAAATACTGGAAGTGCCGAAACAGGCCCATTTTTTGGCCAGCTGATCATTGGACTAAGGCTTCACCTGAACTGGTCCGAACCAACAGAATCCCACCCCCGGCTGTAAAGCACTGTGAAATGGTGTATAAGTCTAAGTACTATTGCTAAAAATTTCCAAAAATGAAGGACCTCAAAACAATCTGAAGAGTAGAGGAATGGCTTTGCTTCATGTAGGTTTTGTCTTATGATCAGGAGGGAAAAAACCCTCCAAATGTTCAGGAAGAAAACAATTCTTTCCTTTTGCCTCTTGCTCTGATCTCTTACTTTCTTCCTCTTTTTTTCCAAGCAGCCGTCACTAAGGAATGACTCATCTCTGGTCCTGCTAAAGAACTTTCCTGGATTGGATCTGTTCCTCAGAAGGGTGCCGTTTTCCATGGAGGCATCTCTACATGAATCATTGAGCTTGTGGTCTTTGGAAAAGCAACTGAAAGAAACACTGCAACTTGCTTTCCTAAAGATAGATTTTTTGTGTGTGTCAGAATTATTTTTTTAAGTACAGGGATCAATGTACCAATTTTTCACAAAGAGCAATGTAGTAATGGGCACCCTTCAAAGATCAACTGAACATTCTCACCAATGTAAAGATTATCTTTGAATTATTAACAGAGGAAATAGGAAAAACAATTTAAAGAGCTCGTGCGGAAAACGAACGGTTTCTCGTTAGCTTCATGACAGGGCCTTAATTCAAACCCATCAAATTTCAAGATGCAAATCTGGCTGGAAATTATTGTACATGTTTTCTTGCCATGACTTACCCTACCCCGCTATGAGGTAAAGCAGACCGTAGTTCCTCTGGAAAACTAAGCCATTTCTGACTTATAATTTTGAAACTCCTTGGAGATTTCCTTTGAACTTCAACCAAGAAAAACCCTGCCTTATAAATAATGGAATTTGTTGATTGGCTGACAGATTGGGTCAATGTTAGTTTTGGCGAAACAGCCTGGATGCATTTGCTTGAAAATAATCAGCTGGCCACAGCGCTAAAAAGTTCTGTCGGCATAATTTCTTTTTGTTGGAGTGATGCTAAAAAAAAAAGAATCATTTCCAAAGTTACTTCCAGAATTTAACCTAACATTTGGCTTGCTTTGGTTAAATGTTATTTTATATATTCCTTTCTGGAACATGCTACCTTTCTTGCATGTTCTCTCATGCCTTCCTATTTACCCAAGGTTGAATCCATCTAGTGGTGGGATTAAACCGGTGTAACAACCGGTTCGTTGAGCATGTGCGCGGTTCATTTGAAAACAGCTTTAAAATTTACCTTCAACTGCATCCCCTATCAGTAAAACAGCTGAGGCACGGCAATCCGCTCTGCCACGCCTATCAGCTGGGTGTGATGACCAGGGGCGTGGCACTAGGGCAACACAATCAGATACAAAATAAGAGTCCCTTTATTATCTCCAACTTTGTCCCCAATGTCCAGGTTACCTTCTGGCTGGAGAAAAACTCCTCCAGGAACAGCCTTTGACTGCAGAAAATTAAGTCCAAAACATGAGCAACACAAACTGTAAAGTCCAAGCAAACCAAACTGAAGTAATTAGTTTGGCAGGGCAGAAGCAAGAATTTCAGACTTGAAGGCATGGCAAAACTCACATGGTTCGGAAAATGCCAGGAACACAGATACACCACAACAACACAGGATAAAGTCACATTTGCTCCCAGCAGCCTGCCGCATGCAGCCTGCCTTTCTTATCAAAGGTCTTCCCAGCTGTGGCTAATGAAGGGAATCAGGGCCTTCTCCTTCCTCGTAAGCCACGCAATCCACATTGCTCTCTTCTCTGTTCCTCTCTGCATGCCCTAGGAGGAAGAGGGTGTTCTGTCCTTCATTAACATACTTGAAATCCCCGCGCTTTGATTGGCCAAAGCGCGGGGCTTTCCGATTGGTCAGGCGAGCCGCGCCGATTGGCTCGTTAAGAATCTCCCGCGATTGGTCCGTTCAGAACGCGGGAGATTCAAAGTGCTGCCATTGGCTGCGGCCGCCGCAGCGAAAGTAATAAAAGCCGCGGGCTTTTTTCCTTTCGGCAGTTCGGTTCCCGCAGATCAATAAAGAGCTTTGCACTAAGTCACCAACTCCTGGCATCATTTCGTGGACACAACACTGGCGACGAGGATGGGATCCAGACCCTAAACCGAACCACGTGTCTGACGGAAGCCAGACGAAGCACCGAGATGGCGAAAATCGCACCGCCCGCCCCCTTCAACCCCGCCACCGAGGACTGGGAATCGTTCTCCGACCGATTCCGCATGTACCTCGAGTGCACCGGCATGAAGGATGCCTCGGGCCCACTGAAACGCGCCATCTTCCTCACCCACTGCGGGACCGAGGTCTTCCAGATGGCCAAAGCGTTGGCCAAGCCCGCCGATGCGACCGCCATGGACTGGGACGTCCTCGAACCCATCCTTCGGCGACATTACGCTCCAGAGGTACCCATCCTGATCCGGCGCAACGAGTTCTACCGGCAGGACCAGAGATCGGGTGAGAGCTTCAGCGACTTCGTCGCCGAGCTGCAGCGCCTAGGGGGGCTCTGCGAATTTGATAACCTAAACAACGCTCTGAGAGACCGAATCGTGCTCGGTCTGTGGGACCCCGCTCTCCAGAGCCGGCTGATGGCTAAGGGCGACATCAGCTTAGCAGACACCCTCACCGCAGCCGCAGCTGCAGAAGCAACCCGAACTTCCGCCGATAGCATGCGCAGACCGGACACGAGGGACCGCGGCGGAAACAACAACCCGGCAAGGTCGACCGAACCAAAAACCGAGACGACAACACACCAGGGCGATTTCCACTCGGCATCCAGCACGTCTGATGACGAGGAAGACATCCATCGACTCCAGACAGGGTGCGACCAACGGAAACGGAGAGGTCGTAAGTCGAGGACCAACTGTGCCGGTTGCGGCGGCGACCACCCCAGGTCGGAATGCCGGTTTTTCGATTCCATCTGCCGGCATTGTGACAAAAAGGGGCACATCGCCCGGGTTTGCCGCCTGAAGAAAAACCGCAGTCCGGCTCGATGGGACCAGAGCGACCGGAGGAGGGAGAGCACACCACCCCGGACCAGAGATCGCCATTCGGACAGCCGATGGGACCGGAACGGACGATCCTCGCGAGGCGGCGACAACCGGCGGAGAGAGGAGACCCACCAGACGGTCACCATCGGCCACTCCATCACCAACGACGCCCGGAAGGTCCACGTTGAGGTACGCATCGAGGGCCAGCCGTGCAAAATGGAGGTGGACTCCGGGTCCTACCTCTCCATGATTGCATGGCACGAGATAAAGCGGTTGGTGCCTACCCTCCAAAGGAGGAACGTAGACAACCAGAGACTCATTGTAAAGGACTACCAGGGAAACCGCATCCCGGTAGTCGGCACCAAAAGTTTTGACATAACGTATAAGGGGCGCACCGAACGACTCCCCCTAACGATCATCGACCGCGACCGCCCAAGCCTACTGGGACTGCAATGGTTCGCCCCGCTCGACATCGCCCTCACGGGAGTCAACCACGTCACCGACGACGGCTGGGAGCAGCAACTAGCCCGGGAGTTCCAAGAGGTCTTCGACGGAAACCTGGGCAAGTACCGAGGGCCCCTTATCTCGTTCGACCTAGACCCTAAAGTCCCCCCCAAACGCCTGAAACCAAGGCGGGTGCCATTCGCACTGAAACCCAAAATAGACGAGCAAATTGATAAGCTCGTCAAACAAGGGGTACTGCAGCCCATAGACCACGCCCGGTGGGAAACCCCCATAGTCACCCCGATCAAGCCCGACGGGTCGGTGAGAATCTGTGGGGACTATAAGGCCACCCTAAATGGCGCGCTGCAACAAAGTGCCTACCCCGTCCCAGTAGTGCAACACCTACTGCATTCACTGGGAGGGGGCAAGGTTTTCGCCAAGCTCGATCTCACCCAGGCATACCAACAGTTGCCGGTCGATGAGCAAACGGCAGAAGCACAGACCATTGTCACCCACCGGGGAGCATTCAAATGCAACCGACTCCAATTCGGAGTCAGCGTGGCACCGGGCATATTCCAGAGCCTAATGGAGAGGCTATTGCAAGGTATCAAGGGGGTGGTACCTTATTTCGATGACGTCCTAGTGTCGGCAGCCAACCAAGCCGAACTAGAAGGTCGACTAAGGGAGGTCCTAACTAAATTTAAAGAGACGGGACTAAAAGTAAAGAGGGAAAAATGCCAGCTTTGCACGGAACGAGTGGAATTCCTGGGCTACCTCCTAGACCGGCACGGCATTCACCCCACAAGCAAAAAAATCAAGGCCATCAAAGAAGCCCCCACCCTTAAATCAAAGACTGAACTACAAGCATTCTTGGGGCTACTGAACTTTTACAATGTTTTCCTACCCCAAAAAGCGACGGCGGCGGAGCCCTTGCATAGGCTCCTGGACAAGGCGGCGACCTGGACTTGGGGGAAACGGGAGCTAGCCGCCTTCCAAAGAACAAAGGACCTCCTCACCTCCGACGCCGTCCTCATACAATTCAACGAGATCCTGCCTCTGGCCGTCACATGCGACGCATCACCCTTCGGCGTCGGCGCTGTCCTCAGCCATACCCTTCCCGACAGAAAAGAAGCACCCATCGCGTTCTTTTCAAGGACCCTCACCAAACCGGAGCGGAACTATAGCCAACTGGACAAAGAGGCTCTGGCTATAGTTGCCGCCATAAAACGATTCCACGAATACCTCTACGGCCGGACTTTCACCATCATAACGGACCACAAGCCGTTGCTGGGAATCCTTGCAGGGAACCGGGCCACCCCGAACATTCTGTCTCCCCGAATGACAAGGTGGTCCGAGTTCCTAGCGGCCTACAACTACGAACTCATACACAGACCGGGTAAGACGATCTCCCATGCAGACGCCTTAAGCTGCTCGCCGCTACCGGAACCCGACACCGACCCAGCACCCATGACGACCACCCTCAGCATAGAGACTCTACCCAACCTGCCCATAACCGCGTCAGACATTGCCCGAGAGATTAATAAAGACAAACGTCTGGCACGGGTGTTGCATTGGGTGGAGAAAGGGTGGCCGGAAAAGGACAATGACGAGTCCGTCAAAACGTTTCGAAACCGCCAAACGGTACTCTCGTTGTTAAAAGGGTGCATACTATGGGGGGATAGGGTGGTCATTCCGGAAAAGCTACAGGGGAAGGTTTTGGAAATGCTGCACGAGGGGCACCCTGGCATCGTGAGGACTAAAGCCCTGGCCAGAAGTTACGCTTGGTGGCCAGGGATGGACAAACAAATAGAGGCCTGGGTAGCTAGGTGCCAACGATGCCAGGAAACAAGGCCCAGCCCACCCACAGCACCCGTCCTAGAGTGGGAAACCCCAAGGGGACCTTGGTCTAGAATCCATATAGACTTCGCCGGGCCCACAAAAGGACACACCTTCCTCATAACAGTTGACGCTTACTCCAACTGGCTGGAGGTAAGCAACATGAAGACAACAACCACGGAGGCCGTGACCAAAGAACTCTGCAAACTCTTTGCAACACACGGCCTCCCAGACGTCGTCGTCTCCGACAACGGGCCCCAGTTTACCTCGCTGGAATTCGAAAAATTCCTAGCGGAAAGGGGCATCCGCCACGCGCTGACAGCACCGGCGCACCCGGCGGCGAATGGTAGGGCGGAACGGATGGTCCAATTCACTAAAAAGACCATCCGGAAAATAGACCACGGGGAGATCCAAGAGAAAATCAACAGACTACTCTTTACCCAACACATAACCCCGAATACCACAACCAACAAAAGCCCAGCCGAACTACTAATGGGTAGAAAGCTAAGGTCCCCACTCGACAGGTTACACCCTACGTATAACCCGGAGAGGCCCCCAGACTCAAGCACCAAAAACCGAACGTTCGCACCCGGGGACCCCGTATATGCAAAAAACCTGACGGGAGACCCTCTATGGATCCCAGCCGTCATCACCCAAGCAACAGGCCCACACTCGTACCGACTACAAACAGCAGGCGGACGAGCGTGGAAACGCCACATCGACCAACTTAGGTCGAGGACCGTAAGCGAACCCAACCCCCGTAACGCAAGCCAAGGGGGGAGGGAATACCCAGGGGACCGAACCCAAAGAAAAATAAACCAGCAATACTCACCGGAACGCAGCCATCACGACCCCTCGCCAGAAAGGAACAGCCAAGCCAGCTCGACCGACCCGGAAAGACCGAGTGGAAGCGGCGAAACCCATAGCTCAACCAACCCGGAAGGCCCAGGAGGGAGCTACGGAGAAAGGACCGGCCCGATCGACCAGCCGGTTCCCACAACAGCAGCAGGAGCAACGAAGATCCCAACCGAACCGGCCGGGATCCAGCCGACAACTGAGTTGCGCAGATCAAGTAGGACCAGACGGAGCCCCGCCTACCTACGTGACTACGCAACGTAAGGACTGAACCAAGAGGGGAGGGGTGTTCTGTCCTTCATTAACATACTTGAAATCCCCGCGCTTTGATTGGCCAAAGCGCGGGGCTTTCCGATTGGTCAGGCGAGCCGCGCCGATTGGCTCGTTAAGAATCTCCCGCGATTGGTCCGTTCAGAACGCGGGAGATTCAAAGCGCTGCCATTGGCCGCAGCCGCTGCAGCGAAAGGAATAAAAGCCGCGGGCTTTTTTCCTTTCGGCAGTTCGCTTCCCGCAGATCAATAAAGAGCTTTGCACTAAGTCACCGACTCCTGGCATCATTTCGCGGACACAACAGAGGGGATGGGCCTGGTTCTTCCTCTGAACTCCCCTCACTTTTCTATCTCATCCCTGCTCTGCCCAGCCAGACTTTGCCCTCCTCCAACCTCCTCCACAGCCAATGGAGCCACACTCCCACTCCCTGTCAGCTGTTCGGCTTCCTCCTTGGATTCAGACTCCGACAGGGGTATGACACTGGGCTTCAAACAAAGGAAATATAGGACAGACTAGTGCTGGGGTGGGCAGTCCATACCAGCTGAATCCCACCCCTGAATCCATCTTTTGCAATTTAGAATGTAACAATAGGCAATTTTCATTCAATGCCAGTTGAAATGGTAAATGGATTGGATCACTTCTATTAAAGCCGCAAGAGATGAAGAATCTTACCCACAAACATACTTCCACCGAAGCAGAAAACCAACTGAAAGGAATGCAGGGAATTTAGATTTTTCTAAAATGGAGGGCAATGTAGGTTGAATGAATATTTAATCACAAAAGCATCAATTTGCTGCTCAATTGGTAAACTCCAAAGCACAGTCCCAATTCTATCTACGATTCCTGAGAGCTAAGTTAAGACACCACAACAAAAGCAGCCATGTGGAATATCATATTTGTCCTTTATGCAATGAAACATCTCCATGGCTATATCATTCCTTTCTCTTATATTTCCTAAAGCTTGAAGATATCTCCTTGGTGCTCAGTCCTTGGCATCAGCCCTATGTTCATTACAATGGTTTGGCTCCGAGGAACAGTAAATAAAACTGGGAAAGATTTCTGGATTATGGTATATGTATTAATTTTTTTTTTTTTAGCAAATGCAGCATTTGGCTAGGCTAGTGGAAGGAATGAGTGGCAGAACCCCAGGGTAGAGTTAAGAGAGAGAACAGCCTACAATCTCTATGTAGCCACAAATGGATTAAGTCCAACTCCCCCTTGAATTTCATTCATTTTGAAACCCACCCTGCCCCGCTCTCAGTGGGAACACAAATACACATCCACACAAAGCAAAAAACCCTTTAGTATTGAAGTGGCTTTGAACAGTCCCTCCTTTGGAGACCTGCAAGTCTAAATCTCTGCCCAAACAGATTATTCTTGTTTGAGAAAGAGTACAATGGCCAAGTGGTAGGTCGAAGGATGAAGTCTTCTGAATGACTTCATCTATAGTAGCTGTGAAATTACCCATAATGAACAACGCATGTTGCTCATCAAAAATCTAGTGGTAATTTACCCTTCTCTTGTAAATTAAAATGGAGCTATAATTTCATGCCCATGTAGAGCAGGTGAAACCTGTTTCCTCAATTTAATCCCCTCTAGATGTAATTAAACCACCCATGAAGAACCACTTCTGGTGGAGATCTCGAATCTGGCTCCCAGTTTGTGATAAAAAAATAGTTCTCATTGGTGAATTTTGGACTTTTTTTTTTTTTTTTTACTGAGGGAACCTCTATCTTTGGCCGTGGTAGAGAAACAAGATCAAAGTTTTTGACAAGATAATAATACATCAGAATTAGAGTTTTCCCTCATTTAGGCCTACTCTGTCAGGGGCAAAAAATCAGGACCGTATCTTAAGTTGCAGCTCAGAAGATTTATTGTTCAAACCTATACAGAAGAATCGACTAGTATTGCACAAGTTCAATATTAAATTGGCAATAGATAAGGGTCACCAGAAGTCAAATGGATTAGACTTACATCATTTGTGGAAACATAATGAGTCTAGGCTAATGACTCATTTAATTCCGCCTGCTTCACACATACACCCATAAAAGATTTATTCCCCCCCCACAAAGGTATCTTTGCACTGTAGCCTTTATCCCAAGGAGGAGCTTAAATCACTCTTAGCTGTACCCCTATTAAAATAGCATCTCCGTCTTCCTTCTAACACTGCCCAACGGCAGCCTCAAGGGATGTAAAATCTGTTAAGCTTAGCAACCAATGACCTTGGTGAGCAGTCAGGTAATTGGCAAGGACTTGAAACAGAAGGAGGGAGGGGATGCCAGTGGGGAAAGCAAGTGGCTTGTCAGCACAGTTTGCTGCTGACTCAAGATGGGCGGATAGAGTTTGATTCAGCAGTGGGGCAAGGTCCTACATTATCCCAGTGAAAGGTCATCTCTCTGAAATTAACATCCTTGGTTGGAGAAAAAGGGAAGCTAGAAAATAACCCTAAGAATAGCATTCACACAGGATAGGAGAAGGGACAAAAGAGAAGTTCCTTGGGCCATGAAGATTTGTACTGTGAGTCTCCCACAGGAAGTTCAGAAAAATTCTTCAGCGCTGAAGAAGCTTCTTGGATTAGAAGCGAAATGCCTTCAAAGAAAAAAAAAACAAAAAACAGAAAGTCCAGTTGCCTCCTGAGGGAAAAAAAAAAAGCAAAAGCACCTTTGGGACAACCATGACCTGGACATGAATGTCTCCATAGACATTCAGTTCATAGCTGCTTTCAACACAGGGTGCGCCGATGAGCAGGGAATGGGAGATTTTAGCTTGGGTTTCCCAGGATCTCTTTTGAAAGAGTTCAGTTTTCCAGTCCTTATTGGAATCAGTTGGGGAAATTCTGTGATGTCCCGTAGCAAGAGGGAAAGTGTTCTGACCCAGGCTTTCTGAGACAGTAACAATCACATGTTGTTTCCAAAACCCTTTTTTATTTCAACAGCTGTGACAACTTTAAGACGTGTGGATGTCAACTTTCAGAACTCCCCATGGCTGAAGGAGGAATTCTGGGAGTTGAAATTCACAGGTCTTAAAGTTGCTAAGGTTGGATTGCCCTGGGCAAAAGGACCATACAGGGAAATCCAGTTGATTGACTAGTTTTCTTCACCATAATCCTTCAAAAGACCTACAAAGGTATTGTTGTTTAAAAGGTGAAATTTCCCCTCACGCATATGTGCTACTCGTTCCCGGCTCTAGGGGGCATTGCTCATCTCCATTACAAAGCCAAGAGCCAGCGCTCTCCAAAGACGTCTCCATGGTTATGTGGCAGGCATGACCGAAGGTGCACGGAATGCTGCTCCCTTCCCACCAAAGTGGTCCCTATTTTTCTACTTGCATTTTTTACATGCTTTCCAACTGCTAGGTTGGCAAAAGCTGGGATAAGTAACTCAAAAGCTGGGAACTCACTCCGTTACATGGCGCTAGGGATTTGAACCGCTGAACTGCCAACCTTTCTGATTGACAAGCTCAGTGTCTTTGCCACTGAGAGAGACACTAAGAAATAAGGATTTAGGAAATGCACATGTGAGGAAAAAGATTCGTTCTTCATGCTTGTGGATTGCCACTGATACTGACATCCTCTAAACTCTGTTATGGATGTTATGTAGTCTGGTAATGAAATGTTTGGAAACCAACCCACAAACTTGGAGAACGAACCTTCATCCACATACTACACCTGAGACATTCTGCCACTTTGGCAAATGCATATGAGTATGTAAACATGTTTATATGTAAAAAAATGCAACCATTACCTGTTTGCATAAAAAACAAGTTATTAGGTTACATAACTATGCATTTAGGCCAATCTTATTACTCATAGTTTATTTGCTTTTTTTTTTGCTAACTGGGAAATCTCGGAAGAGAGCCATAGGAATGACTTCCACATTATTGCTACAAAAATTTCATTAGATGAGAGGGAAGAAAGAAAGGAAAAGAAGTTATAAAGAACAGAAGCAAAATATAGAGAAATAGGGCCTATTTAGAGATAATGGGTGAAAACTTAATGGAAAAAAGGGATTCTGCAAAGGTACATAAAATAGTATGGTTATATTAGAAACAGAAATAATTTTAGAAAATATGAAACAATGTATGATTAAAATGTCTGATAAAATAGCTATCGTAATTCATTGGAATGCTTGTCAATAAATAAATGTAACAAAAGGTATATTTAATGATTTATAAAACACATGTGAAGAGAAATAAGGGAAAAATTAATTATGGAGATTATATGTGTTTTTAAGGAAGTATGAAATTTAATTGAAAAGAAGTGTTAAAGATGTTATGGTTTTAATGATTATTAATGATAGAACTGAACTGGAATGGAATGAGGGTTTATAATTACATATATTTACAATCTTTCTTTTTTTTAAAAAAAAAAGAATATAGTGTGTATTATAAGAATGTGCCAAGCAGAATTCAATTGGAAGTTATGCATTATGTATTATGCTGAAGATCATAAACTTAAGGTATGTATTGAAATTTAAATAAGAGTTTAATGGATGTAATTAAAAGATATAAAGGTGTTAAACCCCAATTAGTAACTACAGGAGAAAATTTGTTTAATGAGAAAAGATAATATGAAATTGAAACAGAACAGACAAAAGTATAAATATAATGATTTGAATTGAGATGAGATAATCAAAATAAAATTGAGAAAATTAAAAGAGGGGAAAAACTATATAGAAAATGTAAAATAGTATAAGATATGGAATAGAATACAAAAAGGAGCATGAAATTGAGTTTTGTGTCTGTATAAAGAAGTTCAACCCGGGACCATGCTATTTTCAAAAAAGATGATTTACTTGTATTTTGTATGTGTGAAAACCCAAATAAAACTTTATTTTTTTAAAAAAAATTCATTAGTCATCAGAAATCAAGCTTTCCTTTGAAGAAGTTTCATCTTTTTTTAAAAAAAAAAATCTAATTCTCTCCCTGTCAGATTCCAGTTTTATGGCAGATGCCGTATTAAATTTATATACTTAAATAGGAAAGGTTGCACAGACTATTTAGTGTAAAGCAGGGTTTCTCAACCTCTGCAACCTTTAAGTTGTATGTTCTTCTACTCCCAGAATACTCCAGCTGTGGAGTTCTGAGAATTGAAGTCCTGATGTTGCCAAGCTTGACAAAGACTGGTGTAAACACACAAGTGAAACTGAAAGAAAACTGAGGTACGGTTTTTAAATTGTTCCCCCACAGTCCATAATGATTAAAAGATCACAGAGATCAAAGTTGAGAGGAAAGGCAATATGGAAAGATCTCAAAGCAAGGATTGTGATAGCCCAGAAATCTGTAGAATGAAAATCAACCATATGGGTAAAAGAGAGAGCAACGAGATAGAAAATGTGTAATGACAAAGATAGCTTTTGCCATGAGAAGGGGATGCGTTTATGAGGATACGGTTGAAGAAATCCATGTGATGTTTACTAGAATCAACTTTTTTAGATTCCCTGGTCACTGGATCATAAGCTAACTGCAAAAGTTGGTCTTAGATTAGAAAGGGGTCCAAAATGTTCCTGTCATGCCCTTGTTAGAGTCTGGATCCTAGGAGGAAGACGATCAGCTGATAAGGAGTGGGAGTGTGGCTCCGTTGGCTGTGGAGGAAACTGGGGAAGGGCAAAGTCTGGCTGGGCAGAGCAGAGGAGAGATAAAACAAGGGAGAGGGAGTTCAGAGGAAGACCCAGGCCCACCCCCTCTTCATCCTAGGGCATGCAGGGAGGAACGGAGAAGAGAGCAACATGGGTTGCGTGGCTTACGGGAGAGGAAAGGGCCCTGATTCCTTTCATTAGTCACAGCTGGGAAGAGAGTTTAAAAGAAATTCATGCTGAGTGAGGCAGATGCTGGGAGCAAACATAAATTATCTTGTATTGACTTTACTTAGTGTTCCTGATGTCTTTCCAACCGAGTTGAGTTATTACTGTGCCTTCACGTCTGGAATTCTTGCTCCTGCCCTGCCGAACTAATTACCTTATTTTGCCTTGATTGGACTTATAGTTACAGTTTTTGTTGACCACGTTTTGGACTTGATTCTCTATAGTCAAAGGCTGTTCCTGGGAGAGTTTTTCTCCAGCCCAGAAGAAAAACTTTGGAGGCAAAATTGGAACTAATAAAGGGACTCCTCCTGATTATCTGACTGTGTTGCCTTTGCGTCACACCTCAGGTCATCACAGTTCCATCAAAGAACATTCAGATCTCAAAATAAGGCCTTCCAAGGGCTTGATTTCAACATGGGTCATTCCAAGGTCATAATATCCAGATGGAGGACATCACATCCCCACAACCCATTAGAGCAACGTATGCTTTTCAAAAAGAACATGAGAAAAGATGAGCCAGTTTTGGAAAGATATGGAGATAGGCACAATGCATTTTGAGGACTTCTTTTCAATCTTCACTGAAACTACTATTCCTTCACCCATTTCTGAAGCAGTCGTTTCCTTTTATATAAAGCATAAAAGCAGAAAACCTTCAATTACATTATTTTCATCTCTCCACCAGACGAAAATGAGGGAGGTGGAAATAATGTTTCTTATGTAACTGGGGCAGTGATCAAGAAAGGTTGCAGGAATTCTTCTGTCCTTCAAGAATTCTCCGTCAAAAATGTTTCCCTAGTGTTCTAATTTGTGCCCCCAGCCAACTTGAGCTTCCAAACTATAAATAAGCCAGATAGGCTGGGTGGAGATATAGGCCTTGGGGAATTTGTTCGGGAGAACAGCCAAGAATGGAAAGGCTGATGAAGGATTTTTGATCTTACTAGCTAATTCCTCTGAAGGACCAAAGGTTCAGAATCCTCGTTTTTCTTTTCATCCAGAGCATTGACCGTCTCTTCCATAGAAGTTGTTGTCTCAATGTTGGGATAACTGTTCAAGTTAAATAACTACCTTCAAGCATATCTAAATCTTGCTGAAAAATGAATTTATCCCGTAAGGAAAAACACCAAAACTAAATGTGATATGATTAAGGAAGGATCCTGACTGACATTTGCACTACTCAGGTGACCGAGGACACAAACAAAACTCTAAATGGCCTCAACAACTCTCTAACAGAATGCAAATGACCAGCCAAGGACTATAAATCCTTCCATTCCCCACCATCCAGTCAGAGGTGAAGAAGCTTCTTGGATGAAAAAATGAAACGTCTTCAAAGAAAAAACAAGAAAGTCCCCTTGCCTCTTGAAAAAGCACCTTTGAGTCAATCACAACCTGGATGACTGAGAATCTCCATAGACAGATCCTGACAGGACTTGAACATTGGGCGCTATCAAACAAAATGAAATTCAATAGCGAGGAAAGTAAGGTTCTACATTTAGGCAAGAAAAAACCAAATGCGCAGGTAGAGACTAGGTGGTACCTGGCTCAATAGTTGAAACTGTGAGAGGGATCTTGGAGTCCTAGTGGACAATCACTTAAATATGAGCCAGCCATGTGCCGCAGCTGACAAAAAAACCCCAATGCAATCCTATAACAGACGGATAGAATCAAGATCACATGATGTGAACACTTTATAAAGTCTTGGTAAGACCACACTTGGAATTCTGCAACCACTTTTGATTGCCACCATGTAAAAAGATGTCAAGAAGATAAAGGGACTGGGGATATAAATATGTAGAACCGGGATGCGGTTTCCCTGGTAGTCCCTTACGATGAGTCTCTGGCTGTCTAGGTTCCTCCTTTGGATAGTAGGCACCAAGCGCTTTATTTCATGCCATGCTATCATGGAGAGGTAGGACCCGGAGTCCACCTCCATTTTGCATGGCTGGCCCTCGATGCCTACCTCCACGTGGACCTTCCAGGCATCATTGGTTATGGCGTGGCCGATGGTGACCATCTGATGGGTCTCCTCTCTTTGCCGGTTATTGCCGCCTCGCAGGGATCGTCCGTTTCGGTCCCATCTGTTGTCCGAGGGGCGATCTCTGGTCCGGGGTGGTGTGCTCTCTCTCCTCCGGTCGCTCTGGTCCCATCGTGCCGGGCTGCGGTTCTTTTTTAGGCGGCAGACACGGGCGATGTGTCCCTTCTTGTCGCAATGCCAGCAGATCGATTCGAAAAACCGGCATTCCGACCTGGGGTGGTCGCCGCCGCAACCGGCACAGTTGGTCCTCGACTTACAACCCCGCCGGTTCCGTGGGTCGCGGCCTGTCTGGAGGCGATGGATGTCCTCCTCGTCATCGGAAGTGTCCGATGCCGAGTGGAAGTCGCCCTGGTGGGTGGTCGTCTCGGGTTGGGCCTCAGCCAACCACACAGGGTTGTTGTTTCCGCTGCGGTCCCCAGTGTTCGGTCTGCGCATGCGGTCGGCGGATGTTCGGGTTGCTTCGGCGGCTGTGGCTGCGGTGAGGGTGTCTGCAAGGCTGATGTTGCTCTTGGCCATCAGCCGGCTCTGGAGGACAGGGGTCCCACAAACTGAGCACGATTCTGTCTCGCAGGGTATCATTCAGGTTGTCGAATTCACAGAGCCCCCCTAGGCGCCGTAGCTCGGCGATGAAGTCGCTGAAGCTCTCACCCGACCGTTGGTCCCGACGGTAAAATTCGTTTCATCGGATCAGGATGGGTACCTCTGGAGCGTAGTACCGCCGAAGTATTGGCTCGAGGACGTCCCAGTCCATCGCAGTCGCATCGGCGGGTTTGGCAAGCACCTTGGCCATCTTGAATACCTCGGTCCCGCAGTGGGTCAGGAAGACGGCGCGCTTCATGGGGCCGGTGGCGTCCTTCAGGTTGCTGCACTCGAGGAACATGCAGAATCGGTCGGAGTACGATTCCCAGTCCTCGGTGGCGGGGTTGAAGGGTGCGGGGGGTGCGATTTTTGCCATCGTGGTGGTTCGTCTGGCTTCCGTCAGACACGTGGTTCGGTTCAGGGTCTGGATCCCACCTTCGTCGCCAGTGTTGTGTCCGCGAAATGATGCCAGGAGTCGATGACTTCAAATCATGCTCTTTTATTTAAAGTTGGAACCGAACTGGCTCTTCGCAAAAGGTTCGCGGCTTTTATTCTTCAGCCGTGGCAGCCGCGGCCAATGGCACCGCTTTGAATCTCCCGCGATTCGAATGGACCAATCGCGGGAGATTCTTAGCGAGCCAATCGGCGCGGCTCGCCTGACCAATCAGAGTGCCCCGCGCTTTGGCCAATCAAAGCGCGGGGATCTCAAGAATGCTAATTAGGGACAGAACAAGAACAGTTGGAGGAATTGGGTATGTCTAGTTTTAATGAAAAGGAGACATGGGTTGATATGTGTTCCAATATCTGGGGGCTGCCCCAAAGAAGAGGGAGTCAAGCTATTCTCCAAAGCACCTGTAGACAGAACAAAAAGCAATGGTTGGGAACTAATCAAGGAAAGAAGCAACCTAGAACTAAAGAGAAATTTCTAGTTAGAACTGTTAATCAGCGAAACAACATGCCTCCAGAAGTTGTGGATGGTTCAACATTGGAGGTTTTTAAGAAGAGATTTGATAGCCATTTGTCTGGAATGGCATAGGCCAATGGAGGCTAACCCTTTTCGGCTCCTGTGACAAAAATTGTGTACGCGTTTGCACACTTGTGCTCATGTGCCAGCACCCAGAAGGCAATGCGCACCTCCCCCACGCACCTACGCATGCACGCACAATCCCCTACCCACCCTCTGCTGCCCCCTTACCTGCACTGCGCCTCACAGCTGATTTTCGGCGTCCCAAAGGCTTGAGGAAGGCTTCTGCAGGCTTTGCAGGCTTTGCAAGCCGAAAACTAGCCGTGTTTTGTCACTTCCAGTATTTTTGGAAAAACAGGAAGTGATGAAACAGGGCTAGTTTTCAGCCTGCAAAGCCTTCTGCAAGCCTTTGGGAGGCCCAAAAAAGGTCTCAAACCCGCCGAAAATCAGTTGTGAGGCGCGCACATGTGCAGTGAGGTAAGTTTGCCTGCAGCTCACGTGCCGACACAAATGGCTCTGTGTGCCACCTGTGACACGTGCACCATAAGTTCGCCATTACGAGCATAGGCTCTCCTGCTTGAGCTGGAAGTTGAACTAGAAAACCTCAAGGTTCCTTCCAATTCTGGTTATTCTCTTCCAAGTAGTAAAATTAAGATCTTTAAATCTGGGTATCTTTGCTGCCAATGCTTTGGAAATTGTTTTTCGTTGCCTTTTTGAAGTTTTTTTTTTTTTTTTAAAAACTTCCCAACCTAACATCTTAGTACATCCTGAAGATGTGCCAGCCAAATATTAATCAAGTTTGACAGATTGACCAGCTGTTCAAGTTTATCAATCAAAGAGAATGAGGTGGGCAAATATACTTGAAATACTTTCACAGAAGTAGCAGGTAAGAAGAGCTATTTGCAGGGATTATAAACTAGAGTGTGTAAAGTTTTGAGCATGGGCGAGAAAGAATGGAGACAAGTTTCTGAACGGTGAACTTCAGTTCTTTATTTACATCATAACTTGCTCAATTGAACAGCAGTAAAACCTGCTTTATATAGGCAAACCTTGTAACGATTAACCAATAACGAGGTAGGAACGTTAGCTTGTAAACCAATAAGACATTTCTGTTAAGAGCCAATCGGATTCCCCAGAACGGGCCAATCCGGTCCGGCCGCTTAACAGCCAATTAGAAGTGCAGGGCCAGAACCCTGCACTTGACTCCAAGCTCATACTTTATTAGTTATATTGCATACACAACACCCCTTCCCCCTGGCTTCTTAGTTCAGGGCGCAGTTACATAGTCCTTTAAATAGGACGGTTGTCTTTTTAGTCTCTTTGACTTTCGCTGTACTGGTTGGTTGCAGTCCTGCTGAGGCAGATTGCTGTTTGGTAGTGGGGCTGCCTCAGGTTCAGAGTTCACTTCTGCGTCGTTGCCCCCATTTTCCACAATTTCTTGAGGTGCAAACATTTCTCCCTCCGGCTCCGCAGCCTGGGTTTCTGTTAAATCGTCGTTCCCTTCGAACGGGTTTCCCAGGGCTTCATCTTCTTCCGTACCTCCCCCCCCTTCAGTTTGGTCATAGGGGAGTTGCGGACTGGCTGCTGCAAGCCGCGACCGTAACTGGTTGATATGCCGTTTCCAGAGTTTATTGTCACGGCATTGCACAAGGTAGGATCTGGGGCCGGTTACACGTACTACTGTCGCTTCCACCCACAACGGGTCGACCAATAGGTTTTTTGCATAAACCAGGTCTCCTACCTGGAAAGTGCGACAGCAGCTGCTGGATCCTAGTGGTTTCTCCGGTTCATAAGCAGGGTGCAACCGGTCGAGGTGGGAGCGGAGCTTTCGTCCCATTAGCAGTTCAGCGGGAGTTTTGTTGGTGATGCTATGTGGGGTGATGTGTTGCAAGAAGAGGATTCGATTGACTTTGTCGTCAATGTTATCGTAGTTTACCTTTTGCAAGGTTTTCTTTACAAATTGGACCATGCGTTCTGCTCGGCCATTGGTCGCAGGATGCACAGGCAAGGTGAGCGCATGGCAGATGCCGCGGTCAGCGAGGTACTGCTCGAACGCTAGTGCAGTCAATTGTGGGCCATTATCAGATACCAGGACATCTGGTAATCCGTGGGTTGCAAAGAGTCTGTTTAAAATCTTGATGACTGCCTCAGAGGTTGTAGTAGTCATGCGATGAATCTTGAGCCAATTCGAGTAGCCATCGACGGTAAGCAGGAAGGTGTGGCCCTTGGTTGGCCCCGCAAAGTCCAGGTGAATTCGGGACCAGGGTCCACGTGGTGTCTCCCATTCAGTAGGCATGGCTTTTGGAGGGGCGTTGCTGACTTCTTGGCATTTGGGACAAGGTTTAACCCACTGTTCGATTTACTTGTCAATGCCTGGCCACCATGCGTAGCTTTGTGCAAGGGCTTTCATTCGCACGATGCTGGGGTGGCCATCATGCAAGGTTCTCAGCAGCACTTTTCGGAGCCGTTCTGGGATAACGACTCTATCGCCCCAGATGACACAGCCTTTCTGGGAGAAGAGCTCGGTCTGTCGAGACTTGAATGGTGTGAAGTCATCAGACAATTGGTCCAATGGCCATCCGCGTTCTACCCAGCCTAGGACTCGTGCTAGGGTGTGGTCGTGTTTGGTTTCTCTCGCGATGTCTCGAGCGGTCAGTGGCAGCAAGTTGAGTGCCTCGATTTGCAACGAGGTTACCGTTGGTGCCGGGTCATCGAGAGTTTCTGGAAGCGGTGCTCGGCTTAATGCGTCGGCGTGGGGAATGGTGACCATCGGGTCATCCTAGGGGATAATATGTAGGGAGTCGGCTTATCTCCGGCTATTATCCCTAGCAACGGTTTGTGGTCAGTCACAATAGTAAAAGGCCTGCCATGCATATATTTGTGAAATCTTTTCACAGCTGAGATGATTGCAAGGGCCTCTTTATCAATTTGTCCATGGTTTCGCTCAGTTTTTGAAAGAGTCTTTGAAAAATATGCAACAGGGGCTTCGTTCCCATTAGGCAGTACGTGGCTCAAAATGGTGCCCACCCTGAAAGGTGATGCATCACAGGTTATAACTAACGGCAAAGTCTCATTATACTGCATGAGTACAGAGTCAGAAGTGAGCAGTTTTTTAACATTCCTAAACGCCTGTTCTTCACGGTAACCCCATAACCAAATTGCCCTTTTATCTAACAATCGGTGTAACGGCTCAGCGACAGTTGATTTGTGTGGTAAAAATACATTATAGAAGTTGATGAGGCCTAGGAAAGCCTGGAGATCGGCCTTGTTTCGTGGCCTGGGAGCGTTTTTGATCGCTTTTAATTTACCTTCTGTAGGGTGAATGCACTGGCTATCAATCAGGTACCCTAAAAACTCAACACTGTCAGTACACAATTTACATTTATTTTTTTTAACCTTAAGACCGGCCTCTTGGAATTTTCTTAGGACTAATTTTAACCGGTCCTGTAAGATTTTTTTTAGTTGGGGCTGCAATTAATACATCGTCAAAATAGGGGACTACGCCCTTAATTCCTTGCAATAACCTTTCCATAAGGCTCTGAAAGATCCCCGGGGCTACACTAACTCCGAATTGCAGCTGGGTACATTTAAAGGCACCTCGGTGTGTCACAATAGTTTGGGCCTGTGCCGTTTTTTCATCTACTGGTAATTGCTGATATGCCTGAGCTAAATCCAATTTAGCGAAAACTTTCCCGCCCCCCAGGGAATGGAGGAGGTGCTGCACCACCGGAACTGGATATGCGTTTTGCTGGAGGACGTGGTTCAAGGTGGCCCGGTAGTCCCCACAAATTCGGATTGACCCGTCTGGCTTAATGGGTGTTACAATAGGGGTTTCCCAAGGGGAGTGATCGATGGGCTCCAACACCCCATGAGCTATCAGTTTGTCGAGTTGTTCGTCGATTTTCTCCTTTAAGGCAAACGGAACTCGATGGGGCTTCAAGCAAATGAGGGTACCTTGGGATCTAGGCTGAATGAGATCGGGGTCCCCTTGTACTCGCCTAAGCTGTCCGCGAAGATGTCCCTGAACTCAGAGATAAGGTCTTCCTCCCAGACACAGCCACCGACTTGGTTTACGCCGGCCACTTGAATGCCGAGTGGCGCGAACCATTGGAGGCCCAGTAGGCTAGGCCTATCGCTATCGATGACTGTCAAAGGTAAGTACGCTGTGTGCTTCTTGAAGGAGACTCGGACTCGGCAGGACCCGACGATGGGGATTCGATTCCACTGGTAGTCCTTGAGGATGAGGCGTTGGAACCGGAGATCTTGACGTTGAATTGTGGGGATGAGTTGCTGAGTGTTCTCCACGACACCATCGAGAGAGATGATCCTGAGTCGACTTCCATGTGGCAAGGCTGGTTTTCGATGGCTACTGTTACTCGGATTTTCTTAGTGTCCAAGGTTGAGGCGTGACCGATAGTGATAGTATGGTGAGCCTCTTCTCTCTGCAAAGGTTGATTCCTGTAGGATTGGTTTACTGGCGCTCGCCTTACAGGAAGGTTTCCTGTCGATTGGCGATAGTTGGTTCCTTTTGAGGCCTGGCTGGGTCCTGGCAAGCTGCAGCAGACCCGTCCGATGTGGCCTTGTTTCCCGCACTCATGGCAGAGTGCGTCGCGGAACTTGCATTCGGACCGGGCATGGTTGGCTCCACATCCAGCACATGTACAGGCTTCGGGTAGTGGTCTCGGTTGGACCGCAGTCGATGGACCCCTTCTTCGTCGCTATCTGATGATGAAGAGAGGTCCTCATGGTGTGTTATCGCGAGCTGCCCCTCTGCACTGGGTGAGTTTTCGCTGGCCGGTGGTGGTACCTGAGCGCGGTTTCGGCGTAGTTGTGCAGCCAACTTCTTGGTTGCCTCTGCCGCGGTAGCATCGGCAATGGCGTCGGCAAGGCTGATGTTGCCTTTTGCCATCAGCTTGCTTTAGACGCCAGGAGCATCTAATCCAAGAACTATGCGATCTCTTAGTGCTTCTTCGAGATTGGTGAATCCGCAGAGGCCTCCCAAGTTACAGAGGTCTGCTATGAAGTCGGCCACACTTTCTCCTTTTCGCTGGTTTCTTTGATAAAACTCATGGCATCTCACGAGCGTAGGCAAGGTAGGAGCGTAGTGGTCTCGCAGGATAGGTTCAAGGTTGTCCCAATCCATGGCCTTCACTTCTCGGGGTTTGGCTAGTGCTTTTGCCATCTTAAACACAGTTGGACCGCAATGCGTTAGGAACACCGCCCGTTTCTTTCCTGGTGTGGCATCCTTTAAGTTGTTCATCTCAAGGAACATTTGGAAGCGATCCATGTAGGACTCCCAGTCCTCTTGTGTCGGATCGAATGGAGCGGGTGGTACGATGCCGCTGGACATGGTTCCGTTGTTGGCGCCGTCTGTCACGTGCTCGGTGTTGCTTCTTGGTTCCGTTGGTTCAGATGTCTCCATATCCCATCCTCGTCGCCAGTGTCAAGTTTTGAGCATGGGCGAGAAAGAATGGAGACAAGTTTCTAAACGGTGAACTTCAGCTCTTTATTTACATCATAACTTGCTCAATTGAACAGCAGTAAAACCTGCCTTATATAGGCAAACCTTGTAACGATTAACCAATAACGAGGTAGGAACGTTAGCTTGTAAACCAATAAGACATTTCTGTTAAGAGCCAATCGGATTCCCCAGAACGGGCCAATCCGGTCCGGCCGCTTAACAGCCAATTAGAAGTGCAGGGCCAGAACCCTGCACTTGACTCCAAGCTCATACTTTATTAGTTATATTGCATACACAACAGAGTGCTTTTAATCTTCAGTCCCAAGCATACTTACCCGGAAGTAAACACAGTTGAGTTTAACAGGATTATGTTGGCAAGTGGGAGAGATCGTTCCTTTTAAGCAATGAAATGAAAGTGCCTGTGAAATTGCACCTTTAAGATGAAATGGCTGCCTCACAGAACATTCCCTTGAAGCCCATTTGGGAACGAGAAACAATGTTTTTCAAGCAATTTAAAATGGTGGACATGCTCCAAGTAATTAGTTGCACATGTGTCTCGTGGTGCCCTGGGATGAGCAAACACTCGAATGAGTTAATAAATAGACCGACTGTGGTTTTGCAAATGGACAACCACAGTATCCCAAATGTCCTGAAGCATTTAGGTTATGGAAGTCATCACAAAAGGAGAAAGAGAGCTATTGCCTAGCTCCTCTGTTATAGTCAACAAGGAAGAATACAACAACCACTCAAGTCTCTTTAAAGAACTTGCAAAAGATGTTAGATTTACAATTTGTTAGTCCGAAAAGGCCCTTCTGAGTTTGGGCCATTATGGATCCCTATAGCTCTACTGTAGAAATGAGACAATTGTGTAGATTATTATATACATGGCAGTGGTGGGATTCAGCCATTTTTACTACCAGTTCTGTGGGTGTGGCTTGGAGGGCATGGCTTGGAGGGCATGGCAGGGGAAGGATACTGCAAAATCCCATTCCCTCCCCACCTCACTAACCTGCTTTCCAGCTCTGTTCTCCTGTGCAGGGCAACCAAAGGAGACCCAGCCAATCAGCTGGGACTCAATGGGAGGCAGAGAATAGATGGGGGCGGAGCCAGTCATAGGTGGTATTTCCAGTTCTCTGAACTACTCAAAATTTCCACTACCGGTTCTCCAGAACTGGCCAGAAGCTGTTGAATATCCACCTCTGATATATAGGTACCAGTCAGATATTACCCAGGATCTGAATCTTGTTGAGAAAAAAAAGGAACCCAAATTGTTTGTTGTCTGAGGTTCCATATGTATTTTTCTGGAGGTAAGTTCTCATTGAACTATTTGGCTCTGAATCATGGTTTGCACTATTGACCAAGATTTAAGATGACTTCCCGTTCTTTCTATCTCATAGTCCTATTCGAACTAGATAGTCACTGGGCTTATGTGATAAGCTGAAGGTGGGGTTGTGATCAAACACTTGTAGTGTTGATTTCCAAAGTATGACACCACATTTACTTCATTTGTGTATTTTCTGGCAGTATGTCCCCTCGAGTGTGAACAGGGTTGCAATGTTATATTTCCATCTAATAAACTCATAGTGGTTGTTTACAGCCTATCTATTACTTCACACCCAGTTCACACTATGTTAGTCTGTTTATTAGTTCACACCTAGTTAGTTATAAAAGAACAACATCCTTTTTTTAAAAAAAAATCAAAAGGATATTTTTCATTTTAAAAAATAAACAATATGAAAAGGAATTCTGATACTACGGCACAATCAGGGAATGCAAAGATATCATCTTTATGTTCTCTGATTGTGCCGTAGCATCAGAATTCCTTGCAGGTGTTAAATAAAAATATTGAAGTTCATTAGAAATATAACATCAATTGGACTTTATTTTACCTAGTGGGATATTTTCAGAGGAAGTAAATTGTAGAAGGCCTTATTTTAAAACTGTTGATGATCAGTATTTTAATTACAGAAACATTTCCAGGAAGAGGAAGGACATTAATAAACAAAAAATGTGATTTAATGTCATTCTATAGTGTTGTAAATATTCTTTTTTCCATCACTGTTAGGACAACGCCTACCATTCAAAGCAATGATATTCATGATGGAAATGTTCAGTGAGAAAAATGGAAATGTCACATTTTTGCTCATTTATTAATCAAATTTATATAGCCACCCATCTCATCACAATGAACTCTGGGCGGTGCCCAACAGAAAGTTTAATAATAAATGTTAAAGCAAAAATATAAAATATAAAAATCTGGATTAATGAATATAAAAACCAAAGCTCCTAGGTAAATCATTTCCAATGGATATTAGAAGGTGTGGTTCAACTATTTCTTTTACCTTTCCTTTTTCTGTCTGCACTTTCTCACAAGCATAGTTAGTGAAAGGAGATATGTGTAAACATTTCCAATAATGATACAGATCATCCTTGACTTACAATGATTCATTTAGTGACCATCTGAACAGGGATGGGATTCAATTTTTTTAACAACCGGTTCTGTGTGTGTGGCTAAGTTGGTGGGTGTGGCTTGGTGGTCATGTTATTGGCTGGGCATGGCCAACTCAACATCACTGGCATGTATCTTCTTGCCTGGCCTCTCATGACTGTGCGAATGCTGCAATAGTCATAAGTGTGAAAAATGGTCATAAGTTACTTTTTTCAGTGCCATTGTAACTTTGAATGGTCACTCCACACAAGCAAAGTACCAAAAAGGAGGGGGAAAAAAACTCCAGAGAAGTTCCTGGGACAGGAAGTCTAGTCCTGCCAAGAATGTAATTAGGGTTAATGGACAGGCAGTTTCTGTAAGCAACACCAGAATGTTTCCTTCCTGCCTTCCTTACAGGATTAGGCCAGTAATTTCTTCCAACAACCAGTTCTCTGAACTGCTTAGAATGTTAACAACTGGTACTAGCAAATAGGTGTGAACTGGTAGAATCCCACCCCTGCATCCGAAGTTATGATGGCACTGAAAAAAGTGACATGACCATTTTTCATACTTATGACCATTGAGGTATCCCCTATCCCCTGATCAAAATTCAGACGCTTGGCAATTGACTCATAGTTATGAAGGTTGCAGTCTGATTTCCTTTTGTGACCTTTGGAGAAGCAAAGTCAAAGGGGAAACCAGATTGACTTAACAACCATGTTACTGACTTAACAACTATAATGAGTCATTTAACCACTGTGGCAAGAAAAGTTGTAAAATGGAGCAAAACTCGCTTAACAACTGTCTCACTTAGGAACAGAAATTTTGGGTGTAAGTCAAGGATTACCTGTATTACCTGAAGGGAAATAATTATCTTTTTTGGGGTGTGAAGTACCTCGATATCAACAGTGGAGACCTTTAAATTTCTAGGTTCTATCATATCACATGACCTAAAATGGACACCTAACTTCAAAAACGTCATCAAAAAAGCACAACAAAGAATGTTCTTTCTGCACCAACTGAGAAAACTCAAAATGCCCAAGGAGCTGCTGATCCAGTTCTACAGAGGAATTATTCAGTCTGTCATCTGCACCTCTATAACTGTCTGGTTTAGTTCTGCAACCCAACAGGACAGACACAGACTTCAGAGGATAATTAGGACTACAGAAAAAACAATTACTATCAACCTGCTTTCCATTGAGGACCTGTATACTGCACGAGACAAAAAGAGGGCTGTGAAAATATTTCCAGACCCCTCACATCCCGGACATAAACTGTTTCAACTCCTTCCCTCAGAACGACGCTATAGAGCGCTGCACACCAGAACAACTAGACACAAGGACAGTTTTTCCCCGAATGCCATCACTCTGCAAAACAAATAATTCCCTCAACACTGTTCAACTATTTACAAAGTCTGCACTACTATTACTTTTAATCTTCTCGTCACTCCTTATCACCCATCCCCTCCCACTTGTGACTGTATGACTGTAACTTTGTCGCTTGTATCCTTACGATTTTTATTGACTGTTTCTTAGTAAGATTTGATTGCTTATTATACCCTGTGACTATTATTGATGTACTTTATGATTCTTGACTCTTGACAAATGTATCTTTTCTTTTATGTATACTGAGAGTATATGCACCAAGACAAATTCCTTATGTGTCCAATCACACTTGGCCAATAAAGAATTCTATTCTATTCTATTCTATTCTATTCTATTCTATTCTATTCTATTCTATTCTATTCTATTCTATTTTGTTTTGTTCTGTTCTATCCTATTCTATTTATTGACTGTTTCCTAGTATGATTTGATTGCTTATTGTATCCTGTGACTATAATTAAGTGTTGTACCTTTTGATTCTTGACTCTTGATGAACGGATCTTTTTTTTTTAAGTACACTGAGAGCATTTGCACCAAGAAAATTCCTTGTATGTCCAATCACACTTGGCCAATAAAAGAATTCTGTTCTATTCTATATTCACTCTTTCAATAAAGAGCAGTGAAAATTCACCACAGAGCCTGTCACAATTCTTTGAAAATCCCCTTCATACCAACATAATCCTTGTGGGATACATTACAGAGCTTTTACAAAAGAATAATTTCTTGTTTGCGTTAAGCCTTAGAAAGCTGCCAGCTTTTGGTTTGAAAAGAAAAACTGGTATTTCCTTCTGGCTTGGCCACCTCTAAAAATGAAGTGTTTCCAATTGATCCTGTTTCTAGGATTCCACCGGGGGTAATTAATATGTTGGATTTCATGTCATTATAATCAGCTAAGGAAACCACAGTAACTCTCTGAATGAATAATTATCCAGTACTTGGCAACTAAAGAGAACAACTAAAATTCTTCTTACTTGCTCAGGTATCTTGGCCCAAATAGTCAATAACAACTGCTTGTTGTTGGTTTTTTCCTTCGGATTGTAAAGGGTCATTTGTGCAATTAGTAGGATCATGTTTTATAATTCATATTAATCTCATCTGAAAAATACAGGACAATGTCATCCCCAAAGGACTAGAGAGAGGGATGTTTGGATGTTCTTGGGTGGGCAATTGAAACCTTCCATATGTTTTTATCTGCATGACTTATAACAGTGTTGCCGAACCTTTTCAGCACCAAGTGCCGAAACAGGAGTGTGTCTGTGCGTGGGAGTGCCAGAAACCAGAAGAGCAGCTCCCTGGCATGCATACATGCGCAAAGATCAACTGGCCAGTGCACCATGTGCGAAAACCGGCTGGTGGGTGCACATGCATGCCCCAGAACCCAGAAGAGCAAAGGCTGATGACTGGTGTGTCTGGAGAGATGGCTCTGCATGCCACTTCCAGCAAACGTGCCATAGGTTCACCATCACGGCCTTATAATGTCCATGGCAGAAGTAGACTACTATGAGTTCGCCCGAGTTGGGATGGACCCATTGCTAACGTTATGGGTGGTTCAGCAAACTACCAAACCCCACCCCTGGCTGCCCCACCCTCCCCTGCCCCTCCCTGGAGTCTCCATGCAGCCTGTTTTGGATGCAGGTAAGTGCAGGGCGTGTACAAAGGCTCGGGGAGGGGGGAAAAACGGGCCTCCTGGAGGCTCTGGAAGGCCAGAAATGGGCTGGTTCCCAGCCTTCTGAGGGCCTCCAGGGCCCAGGAGGCCATTTTCACCCTCCCAGAGGCTTGAGGAAAGCCCCCGGAGTCTGGAAAAGGCAAAAAATGGGCCTCCCAGAAGTACCAGGGCTCATTTCCGGCTTCACTCAAGCAAAGCCTCCGGAGTCTGGGGTAGGCAAAAAACGGACATCCCAGAAGTTCCAGTAGGCCATGCCCACCCAGCAACCAGGCAGAAAACCTGTTGCTGGGATTTTTGAAGCCCACCTCTGGTCCATGGAGATTCTCAATCATCCAGTTCATGGCTGTCCCAAAGATGCTTTTTCCAAAAGGCATCTGGACTTCATTTTTCCTTTGAAAACCTTTCGCTTCTCATCCATGGAGCTTCCTCAGTTCGATGTACCTGAACAGGTGAAGAAGCTTCTTGGACGAGAAGCAAAAGGTTTTTAAAAGAAGTAAACCAAGAAAGTCCAGTTGCCTTTTGGAAAAAGCCAACCTTTGGGACATCCCTTGCAATCTCTTCTAGGGTTTGGGAGAATTGAAGTCCACCACATCTGGAGAAACCATGTTACTTATCACTACCCTCAAATCTGAAGGTCAGTTCCTCATTGCTATAGAGATGGTGTTTCAATAACCCACCCTTTTTTTCTCCTGTCATTCAGTTTTGCAATCCTTTCTTGGGAATGGTAAATTAATGGCAACAAAAATACAAACTGGGTGGATACTACTTCGTAGATGACCCTCATTCTGTCAAGGACCTAGGAGTAAGCCCCAGAGCTCACTGTAAAAAGGATAAAGAGTTATTAACCTAACTTTGCAAAGTTTCTTCTCTGGTAACACTGTACTGCAAACCAGGGCATACAAAACCTTTGCCAGACCAATACTCAAATACAGCTTATCTGCCTAGAATTCACACTGTATAATGGACATTAGTACAATTGAACAAGTCCAGAGGTATTTCACAAGAAGAGTCTTCCACTCCTCCGCTGGCAATAGAATTATGCTACCAGGCTCGAAATTTTGGACCTGGACAACCTAGAACTACACCACCTATGGTCTGACCTAAGCTTAGCATGCAAAATTGTCTGCTACAAAGTCCTACCTGTCAACGACTACTTCAGCTTCAACTGCAATAATACATGGGCAAACAATAGATACAAACTCAAAGTAAACCACTCCAAACTCGATTGCAGAACTCACTACCTGACTCTGTGGTTACATCCTCAACCCCCCCAAACTTTAACCTCAAACTGTCTACCATGGACCCTTCCCAAGAGGTCTATAAGGGGGCCTGCATAAGCACACCAGTGTGCCTACCATCCCTGTCCTATTGTTCCCATTTATTCGTACTCATATATTATGTATATACTTATGCCTGTGTATACTTATATGTTTATATATTATGTTCATACTTATACTTGTTTTCTCATACATGCTTGACAAACTAAATAAACAAACAAATACATAAGTATGAATTATTTGGAGCTATTAGGAGGTCTTCCGGTTACATTAAAAAACAGGTGAGATTCCAGATTCTCAATTTATCTGATTTAGCCAGTGTGGTTTTATGGAACCTGGTGATTGATTCACTTGCTGAAAAATTCCTTACTTTAATCGATCTTTGTAGGTAGCTGCAAGAATGAGGTTTCCTGCTACGTTTTCTTGAACTACTTGGAGGAACGGTGAACTATAAATTTGAGCAAATCCTAGCAATTTTGTCTGTTTTTTTAAATGGGATTTTCCCCGTTGATTTTTTTCCAAAAGTGCGCCTCCCTATTAGTCATGAAGCACGAACATTGGCCAAGCTGGAGAGAAAGCAAAAAAAATTTGAACTCATAAAAAAGGCAATTCTTTCCTGTAATTTATAGCACTCAAAGTTGCCTGAGGAAAAATAAAAATGTAAATGGTTTCCATATGGCTAAACACCCCCAGTGAGAAGGTCTGTACAGTATATAGGCATTGAATCACCAATTGTATGAGCATCTGCCAAGTTCTTTCACATTTTGAGTCCACCTATTTATTGTGTTGTTGTGTACTTTTCCAATATTTGGTAATTTCTAAAGGTTTGCTAAGGAGGGGAAAGCAAGAAATACTTCAGATCATAGAAGGAATCTCTCATGGAAAAAAAGCTGGAAAATATAAACAATTGTGCATATGTGTGTAGTGAAAGGAGGACAGCTGTACAAAATTAAAACTTTTTTTCCTCACAACTCTATTGAATTCTACTGTATTAATGCAATATCCGGGGTGTTCAATTCAATGTATAGAATGTGAATGTGAAGAATGTGTGTTTGTGTTTATTTTCCCAGTCATAATGTACACCAGGGGTCTTCAAACTTGACAGCTTTAAGACTTGTGGACCTCAACTCTCAGCATTCCCCCTCTGATCGTGTTAGCTCAGGAATTCTGGGAGTTGAAGTCTACAAGTCTTTAACTTGCCAAGTTTGAAGACCCTTGATGTATGCTGAAGATGGTACTTAATTTCATTGTATGAGCTACAATGACAATAAACTAAACTAAACTAAACCTAAACAATTGGCATTTTGAAAGAGGCAGAGCTTCTGAAAGAGATGATGTCCTTCCCTGTACAGAGGAATCAAAATTTGTTATAAGAGAAACAAATATTTCTGAATGACCTCTACTTACTAGACAGATGTGAACTGATAAACAGTCTGGACAGAGATCACGCTGGTTGGAAGATGGATCCACTGTCTTGCTAAATTCCAAAGCGTCAGAGGACAGAACAAGAAGCAATGGATGGAAGATCACTAAAGAGAGTCCAATCTAGAATTAAGAAAAAAAAAATTCCGGACAGTGATGACAATTAACCAGTGGAACAGCTTGCCTCCAGAAATTGTGGGTGCTCTATCACTAGATATTTTTTTAAGATGAGACTGGACAGTTGTTTGTCCAAAATGGTATATGATTTCCAGCTTGTATATGGGATTGGATTAAAACACCTCCTTCTGTACTACCCTGGGAATGAAAACGGGCCATGGGGGAGTTGCCCTCCCCGGGCTCTGGAGGCTCTCTAGAGGCCAGAAATGGCCCCATTATTTACCCTCTCTTTTTGCCCTCCTGGAGGCTCAAGAAAAGCCTCCAGAAGGGCGAAAAGAGCCTCCCCGGACTCGTTTCAGGGGGGGCACCTGTGGTGGCCCAAGTGCTCAGCTAGCAAAAATGGGGTCCCGAGCTCCATTTTGGGCTCTGACGGCATCCTGCAACTCTCTGCCAGTGAAAATTGAGCTTTGGAGGGGGTGTATGTGCATGCCGCCCTCCCGAGCTCCATTTTCACTGGCAGAGGCACCATGGGCCGGGCCTTCACTGTTTCCAGGGCAGCCCTATGGGCCAGATCTAAGCACCTCGTGGGCTGGATCCAGCCCCCAGGCCTTGAGATTGACACCCCTAATATAGATAGTCCTTGACTTACAACCATTCATTTGAAGTTCCCAAAAAGTGATTTACGGCCATTTTTCACACTTACAATTTTTTGCAGCATCTCCATGGTCAGGCAATCAAGATTCAGAAGCTTGGTCCAACTGGTTCTCAACTTAGGGCCATAACTGAGCTCAGCATTTACATTGTTACATGAGAAATTTGTTGAGTGAGCTTTGCCCCATTTTGCAACTTTTCTTGCTGCAGGTGTTAACTGAATCACTGCAGTGGTTAAATTGCTAACTGAACAACTGCAGGGATTCACTTAAAAATGGTGGCAAGAAAAGTCATAAACTAGGTCAAAAACTCACAACTGTCTTGCTCAGTGAATGAAATTTTGGATTCAATTGTGGTGGTAAGTCAAGGATCACCTCTATTAATCCGTAGATGTTATGTTTTGTCTTATAAATTAATGTGCTGTTTGCACAATGTTGTTATGGTTTACCCTGAAGGCCTTTGTGGACCAAAAAAATGCATGGATTTCTAAAGATACCTAATGATTGATTCATTCTTCTTCTTCTTCTTCTTCTTCTTCTTCTTCTTCTTCTTCTTCTTCTTCTTCTTCTTCTTCTTCTTCTTCTTCTTCTTCTTCTTCTTCTCCTTCTCCTTCTCCTTCTCCTTCTCCTTCTCCTTCTCCTTCTCCTTCTCCTTCTCCTTCTTCTTCCTCCTCCTCCTCCTCCTCCTCCCCTCCTCCTCCTCTTCTTCTTCCTCTTCTTCTTCTGTCTTCTTCTCCTTCTCCTCCTCCCCCTCCTCCCTTCCTCTTCTTCTTTCTTCTTTCTTCTTTCTTTTTTCTTCTTCCTTTTCTTCTTCCTCTTCTATTTCTTCTTCCTCCCACTCTTCTTCTTCTGTTTCTTCCTCTTCCTCTATTTCTTCTTCCTCCCTCTCCTCCTCCTCCCCTCCTCCTCCTCCTCCTCCTCCTCCTCCTCCTCCTCCTCCTCCTCCTTTTCTTTTTTCTTTTCTTTCTATAAAAGCTCTCTCTGTGTGTGTGTGTGTGTGTGTGTGTTCCAGCAAAACTCTGGAACGCCTCAAGCAATTTCAACCAAATTTGGTATACAGATGACTTATCCTCTGGAAACAAATACCGTGGGGGTAAGACACCCCTAACACCCTTCGGGGTGGGTGTGTGGGTGTGGGTGTGCCTTAAAATGGCTTCTGCCATGGTAACAGCTTCACCGGGCTCCCTCTTGTGGAGGAATAGAAGAATTATGATGCTGCGCGAGAGACAGTACAACAGCGTGAGTCCCAACTATAGGATTTTCCTGTCTAATATAGGATTGGGATAAATAAATACCCAGGCAACACCAGGATATTGGCAAGTAGAGTAATAAATAACAATAATATAATGTTATGCATCCTGACAATATTGAGTTAGGAATAGGGAGAATGAGGTCCAAATTCTGTGTGGTATTTTCATAGACTATCTGCAAAACCATTTTTTCCCTAGGCAGATCACAAAGTATTAAAAAGTTTTCATGTAACCAAAATCAGTCTGTTATTTAAAAAAAAACAACAGCAAATGAGAAGGGTGAGTGAAAACCTTCCAGCTTTCCAGCTTCAGGATTTTAAACCAGAGAGTAAAAGTTTTTCATCTGGAATCGATCTACAGTACCATTAAAGTGAAACCTTGTAGTAGCAGATTTTTCACAACAGGGAAGTTAAGCAAACCAATATATATATATATATATATACATACATTTTCCATCATAGCCACTAACTCCTGCCGTTTGGCCAACAAAAAAGAAGAACAGGGTGTTTGCAAGAGGAACTTGTGGGTAGGGACCCAGTCCCACCCTATTAGTATCTTTAATTCAGAAGTCTGAATTCATTCAGAAGTGTCTACAATGCCAGGGAGACTCAGGCACAATAAAAATGATTACAATCCATTTTGGCAGCTGATTAATGTTTACTATGAACCATTGGTATCCCAAGCTATGACTCTTACTCATCAAACTCGTTCTCCACTGATAAATATACTATAGATCCAGGACATGTGAATGCTCTTCTTCTTCTTTTTTTTTTTACAACTGATACATAAAATTTTTTGAGACCCTGTATAGAGAATTGCAATGAAGAGGATAAAGGGTCTGTAGACTAAATTGTACAATGAATAATTCAGGGAGTTTGGTAAGCTTAGTCTAACAAAAACAAGGGCGAAGGGCCCTCCGGCGCATTGTAGAATATGACTCCCTCTTCTTTGTGGCAGCCCCTCAAATACTGGAATACTGCTATCATGTCACCCTTAATTCTCCTTTTCTTTAGACTAGCCAATCCCAAAACCTGCAGCTGTTCTTCATAAGGTTTAGTTTCCAAACCTCTGATTAATTTTATTGAAAGATAGGTATCAAAATATAATGCATTTCTGCTGTGCCAGGTTGCAGGAATTTTTCTCTTGGGCACAAAGGTACCCATCATCTAGGCTGGTTACCTGGCTGTGTGCCCCAGCAGCTCTCCAAATAAAGAAGTTGCTAAATGTATTCAGAAATGTAATCTATGTTCACAAAGCAGCAAACTGTCATGCCCCAGTCAGAGTCTGAATCTGAGGAGAAAGCCGTACAGCTGACAGGGCTGTAGAGGAGGCTGGGGAAGGGCAAAGTCTGGCTGGGCAGAGCAGGGAAGAGGTAGAACAAGGGACAAGGAGTTCAGAAGAATACCCAGGCTCATCCCCTCTTCATCCTAGGGCACGCAGGGAGGAATGGGGAAGAGAGCAACGTGAGTTGCATAGCTTACGGGGCAGGAAAGGGCCCTGATTCCCTTCATTAGCCACACCTGGGAATGAGAGTTTAAAAGAGATGCATGCTGAGTGTGGCAACTGCTGGAGCAAATGTGAGTTTATTTTGTGTTGACTTTGGTTATCTGTGATCCTGGTGTCTTCCCAACTGTGTTGAGTTATTACATGCCTTCACACCTGGAATTCTTGCTCCTGCCCTGCCGGACTAATTACTTTATTTTACCTTAATTGGACTTATAATTACAGTTTTTGTTGACCATGTTTTGGACTTGATTCTCTGCAGCCAAAGGCTGTTCCTGGGAAAGTTTTTCTCCAGCCAGAAGGTAACCAGGACATTGGAGGCAAAGTTGGAGCTAATAAAGGGATTCCTCCTGATTTTCTGACTGTGTTGCCTTTATGCCACGCCCCTGGTCATCACAAAAAGGAATATTAACATATATACTATACATATACATATATAAATCTAACTAGATTTCTCTTTTTGTATTAGCTTATTTGTAGTTCTGTTGGTTATATTGGCATATATATAATTATAAACCATCTTTATATTTAGTTCATACATAACGATACTCTTTCTTCATCTAATTTTTACCTGTAAAAAGTGATGCCCTTTAACAGTTTCAGGTTTGGATGCAAGTTCCCTTCAGGTTAAACCTTGAAATAATTCTCGTTTCCTTCCACCTTCAGCCCTGTTTGGCTTCCTACTTTTTGCCTAGCTAAAGTGATACCTGCAGTTTCCTTACAACTATAAGGGTGTGTGTAACCTCCTACTTACCTTTCTTCCTACCCAGAGTAAGCAAAACAAGGTCATGTTTCAAGGAGAGATGCTTCTCTACCGTTTCATCATCAAGTGCCAATTGTCATCCAAGGTTGGGCTTGTTAGATTGGTGCTAATGCTCCTTCTTTTATGGCTTGATGGAAACTGTTATAGGTTTTTGTGTTTCTTGGACCTCGGGAGATGCCCAAATTGCTTTAAACATATGTCCTAACACTGCCCTTGTTCTTCGTAGCAAGCCATTGGGCACAGAGTGCCAATGCTGCCATTTCAAAATCCTGGACTGCTTTTCTATTTTGAGCCAATATTTGAACTTAATTGAATTTGCACAGCTAGTTAAATAAACCTTGGCTCAATGCCATGCTGTGGAGTTTATGCTTGATATAAATTAATTATACTAGCTGGGTTAACAATCCATTTGTACAGTCACTTGATATCTGGGTCACAAACTAGGTAATCCCAAAGATGGTTTTATTTTTCCCCTCCCTAAAAGGCAACTGGACTTTTCTTGGTTCCCTCCTCCCTTTTCAAAAAGTTTAGTTCCTCATTGAAGAAGCTTCATCAGTTCACTTGGACGAAAAGTGAAATGTTTTTCAAAGGAAACGCCAAAAAAGTCCTGTTGCCTTTTTGGAAAAAGCATCTTTGGGGCAACTTTGACCTGGACGAACTAAGAAACTCCAAGCAAAATAGAAGCTAACCCTAAATCACAGAATGCTAAACTGTATATACTTATAATAACAAAATCTACATCAAAATGCGTATAGTGATGCCTTCACTTAGTCTTTGTAACTAGCACTTCAAATCTGCCTTTCATCTAAATCTGCCTTTCATCTAAGCAAGAAAAGGAAAGAAAAAGAAAGACATATTTCTGAATTCTCTGAAAAGGAGGAAAAAAACAGGGCAGATAGTGAAATGCTGAATATCTTGTCAAAACACAGTAGGAGCCTTAGGTGATCAGAGTTGAGTGCTCTAACACCTTTCTCCCCATATACAATTTTCATATACTGTTTCCCCATATACTGTTTTCATACAGCAGAGGACAGGCTGTTAAATCTTGTAATGCATATGCTCTGTGGGCAGAGAGAGGACTTTAAAGCAGGGATCGCCAACCTTTTGGACCTCAGGGATCTTAATTTTAAATCCCAGGGACCGCTAACATGAATTTTGACTGACGGTGGGTTGCTGATGTTGGTGGGGTGGAGAGAGAGAGAGAGAGAGAGAGAGATTTGTTCTAACCCGTCCTCTTTCTCTCTTTCTCCCTCTTTCTCTCACACACACACGCACACAGATCCCTCACACATCCCACCACCTCCAAGGCAGCCACATTCCTAATCTGCTTAGAAGAAGCAGAAAAAAAAAAAAAAAAACAACTTGGTAGCCAGGCAAGTTCCCACCCACCCACCTTTTCCCCTCTCCTCTCACTACCTCTTCTTGTTCTGATGCAAGCCTTGTGTTCCCGCGGGCCGGTCATGTGGGCGACGCAGCCTTGTGTTCCCGTGCAACTTGGCTTAATTGCTTTAGGGAGTGCTCTGGGGGTGATATTTCTCTGCGGACCACCAACATTTTCTCACGGACCACCAATGGGCCGTGGCTCACCGGTTGGCGACTGCTGTTTTAAAGTATAAAATGTTTAGCTGATTAAATGTGCCCTTCTCAGATTGTAAAAGTATGGAATTCAAAAGACCTCTCTCCCCTTGATTAGTTTCCATCCATTACTTCTTGACAAAATAAAGCCAGCTCAAATTGTCTCTTTTATAGGTGAATTGAACAAAACTATACTGTTGGAGATCCATAAAACTACAGACACATTTGGGCACCTCTAGTGAAGGGATGGGAGTAATCTTTGGTACCTTCCTTGCAAGCTCCAGAACAATAAAAAATACAGATACAGACCTCACTTAACAAATGAAATCAACCAGAATTGAGGTTGGGCTCGATTCTGGTTGTAAGTCAAAGATTACAAACACGGAGAAACTAACATGAGAACCCACCACTCTTAAAAAAATAAATAAAGGTGGGGTATAATTCTTTCTTTTTAAAGTTTTTTTTATTTTAACAAATAAAGCCATCTTTCAATTTTACAGTGTGTCGGTTGGGTACATATATCTTGCACACATAATAATATTATTGTGCATTTCTCACTTAATCATCTTTATAAACCATTCTAAACAATATTTTATATCATATTATTCAATTATTATATTATCATTGACATTATAATTTGTATTTTTAAAAAACACATCTCATTCTTGCTAAATTATATTCATTCTCTTACTCATTCAAGATTAATCAATTATACTATATTGTTACTAATACTACATATTTCAATTTCTTATTTTTCTATCTAACTATTCAGAAAATAAATCCCAAATTTTATAGTACTTTTTTCTCCTCTTCTCTCATTGCTATTGTTAATCTAATCATTTCTGCACATTCCATTATTTTCTTAATTGTTTCCTGCTCTGTCGGAATTTTCTCATTTTTCCAATTTTGTGCAAATACAATTCTAGCTGCTGTTAATACATTAATAATTAAAATATGTTATATCTCTATTATCACCTTCAGGCATAATTCCCAATAAAAATATATCTGGTTTTAAATCTATGTGTTGTTTTATTATTTTTTCCTAGTACATGTATATTCTAGTCCAGTAATATGATCCAGGTATCTGACAACATTTCCAACACTTCACCGATTTGTCTTTAAACATCTTCGCTGTTCTTGCTAGGGGTAAGTGCCACCTGTAAAACATCTTATGCAGATTCTCTTTGTAAGCCGCTGACATTGTTAGTTTATAATTTCTTGTCCACACTTTCTGCCATTTATCCAAATCTATCCCATATCCAAAATTTTTCCCCATCATTGTTTCTTTAACATACTCTTCTTCTAATTTCACTCCCAATAAATAGAGATGGGGTATAATTCTTGTTCTGTCCCTAATTAGCATTCTTGAGATCCCTGCGCTTTGATTGGCCAAAGCGCGGGGCACTCTGATTGGTCAGGCGAGCCGCGCTGATTGGCTCGCGAAGAATCTCCCGCGATTGGTCCATTCGAATCGCGCGAGATTCAAAGCGGTGCCATTGGCCGCGGCCGCCATGGCTAAAGGAATAAAAGCCGCAAGCTTTTTCCTTTGCGCCAGTTCGGTTCCAACTTTAAATAAAAGAGCATGGTTTGAAGTCACCGACTCCTGGCATCATTTCGCAGACGCAACACTGGCGACGAGGATGGGATCCAGACCCTGAACCGAACCACGTGTCCGACGGAAGCCAGACGAACCACCACGATGGCGAAAATCGCACCCCCTGCACCCTTCAACCCCGTCACCGAGGACTGGGAATCGTACTCTGACCGATTCCGCATGTTCCTCGAGTGCAGCAACCTGAAGGAGGCCACCGGCCCCATGAAGTGCGCCGTCTTCCTAACCCACTGCGGGACCGAGGTATTCAAGATGGCCAAGGCGCTTGCCAAACCCGCCGATGCGACCGCGATGGACTGGGACGTCCTCGAGCCAATACTTCGGCGGCACTATGCTCCAGAGGTACCCATCCTGATCCGACGCAATGAATTCTACCGTCGGGACCAACGGTCGGGTGAGAGCTTCAGCGACTTCATCGCCGAGCTATGGCGCCTAGGAGGGCTCTGCGAATTCGACAACCTGAACGACGCCCTGCGAGACAGAATCGTGCTCGGTTTGTGGGACCCCGTCCTCCAGAGCCGGCTGATGGCCAAGGGCAACATCAGCCTAGCAGACACCCTCACCGCAGCCGCAGCCGCAGCCGCAGCCGCCGAAGCAACCCGAACATCTGCCGACCGCATGCGCAGACCAAACACTGGGGACCGCAGCAGAAACAACAACCCTGTGAGGTCGACCGAGGCCCAACCTGAGATGACCACCCACCAGGGCGACTTCCACTCGGCATTGGGCACTTCTGATGACGAGGAGGACATCCATCGCCTCCAGACAGGCCGCGACCCACGGAACCAGCGGGGTCATAAGTCGAGGACCAACTGTGCCGGTTGCGGCGGCGACCACCCCAGGTCGGAATGCCGGTTTTTCAAATCAATCTGTCGGCATTGCGACAAGAAGGGACACATCGCCGTGTCTGCCGCCTAAAAAAGAACCGCAGCCTGGCACGATGGGACCAAAGCGACCGGACCAGAGATCGCCCCTCGGACAACAGATGGGACCGGAACGGACGATCCCTGTGAGGCGGCGATAACTGGCGAAGAGAGGAGACCCATCAGACGGTCACCATTGGCCGCGCCATAACCAATGACGCCCGGAAGGTCCACGTAGAGGTAGGCATCGAGGGCCAGCCATGCAAGATGGAGGTAGACTCCGGGTCCTACCTCTCCATGATAGCATGGCATGAAATAAAGCGCTTGGTGCCTTCCATCCAAAGGAGGAACCTAGACAGCCAGAGACTCATCGTAAAGGACTACCAGGGAAATCGCATCCCGGTAATCGGAACCAAACACTTCAACATCACATATAAAGGGCACACCGAAAGGCTTCCCCTGACAATCGTCGACCGTGACCGCCCAAGCCTACTGGGACTGCAATGGTTCGCCCCGCTCGGCATCGCAGTCACGGGAGTCGACCACGTCACCGACGACAGCTGGGAGCAGCAACTGGCCCGGGAATTCCAAGAGGTCTTCGACGGAAACCTAGGCAAGTACCGAGGGCCCCTTATATCATTCAACCTAGACCGTCACGGTATTCACCCCACAAACAAAAAAATCAAGGCCATCAAAGAAGCCCCCACACCCAAGTCGAAGACGGAACTACAGACATTCCTGGGGCTACTTAACTTTTACAATGTTTTCCTGCCCCAAAAGGTGACGGTGGCGGAGCCCTTGCATAGGCTCCTGGACAAGGTGGCGACCTGGACTTGGGGGAAACGCGAGCAAGCCGCTTTCCAAAGAACAAAGGACCTCCTCACTTCGGACGCCGTCCTTATACAGTATAACGAGACCCTACCTCTGGCCGTCACATGCGACGCATCACCCTTCGGCGTCGGCGCTGTCCTCAGCCATACCCTCCCCGACAGAAAACAAGCGCCCATCGCGTTCTTTTCAAGGACCCTCACCAAACCGGAGTGGAACTATAGCCAGCTGGACAAAGAGGCTCTGGCTATCGTTGCCGCCGTAAAATGATTCCACGAGTATCTCTACGGCCGGACTTTCACCATCATAACCGACCACAAGCTGCTGCTGGGAATCCTTGCAGGAAAACGGGCCACCCCGAACATTCTGTCTCCCCGAATGACAAGGTGGTCCGAGTTCCTGGCAGCCTACAACTACGGACTCATACACAGACCGGGTAAGACGATCTCCCATGCAGATGCCTTAAGCCGCTCGCCGCTACCGGAACCTGACACCGACCCAGCACCCACGACGACCACCCTCAGCATAGAGACTCTACCCAACCTGCCCATAACCGCGTCAGACATTGCCCGAGAGACTAATAAAGACAAACGTCTGGTGCGGGTGTTGCATTGGGTAGAGAAAGGGTGGCCGGAAAGGGACAACGACGAGTCCGTCAAAACGTTCCGAAACCGCCAAACGGAACTCTCGTTATTAAAAGGGTGCATACTATGGGGGGATAGGGTGGTCATTCCAGAAAAGCTACAAGGGAAGGTTCTGGAACTGCTTCACAAGGGGCACCCTGGCATCGTTAGGACTAAAGCCCTGGCCAGAAGTTACGCTTGGTGGCCAGAGTTGGACAAACAAATTGAGACCTGGGTAGCAAGGTGCCAACGATGCCAGGAAACTAGGCCAAGCCCACCCACAGCACCCGTCCTAGAGTGGGAAACCCCAAGGGGACCTTGGTCTAGGATTCACATAGACTTCGCCGGGCCCACAAAAGGACACACCTTCCTTATAACAGTAGACGCTTACTCCAACTGGCTGGAGGTAAGCAACATGAAGACAACAACCACGGAGGCCATGATCAAGGAACTCTGCAAACTCTTTGCAACGCACGGCCTCCCAGACGCCGTCGTTTCCGACAACGGGCCCCAATTCACCTTGCTGGAATTTGAAAAATTCCTAGCAGAAAGGGGCATCCGACACGCGCTGACAGCACCGGTGCACCTGGCGGCGAACGGTAGGGCGGAACGGATGGTGCAATTCACTAAGAAGACCATCCGGAAAATAGACCACGGGGAGATCCAGGAGAAAATAAACAAACTACTCTTCACCCAACACATAACCCCAAATACCACAACGAATAAGAGCCCAGCCAAACTATTAATGGGGAGGAAATTAAGGTCCCCACTCGACAGGTTACACCCCACGTATAACCCGGAGAAGCCCCCAGACTCAAACAGCAAACAACGAACTTTCGCACCCGGCGACCCCGTATACGCAAGAAACCTGACGGGAGACCCACTATGGATACCGGCCGTCATCACACAAATAACAGGCCCACACTCGTACCGGCTACAAACAGCAGACGGACGAGCATGGAAACGCCACATCGACCAATTAAGGTCGAGGACTGCCAACCAAGAGACCACCGACGCACAAACAGGCGAAACCAACCCCCACAACACAAACCAAGGGGGGAGGGAATACCCAGGGGACCAAAACCAAAGAAGAATAAACCAGCCATACTTACCGGAAAGCAGCCAGCATGACCCCTCGCCAGGAAGAGACAGCCAGGCCAGCTCGACCGACCCGGAAAGACCGAGCGGGAACGGCGAAACCCGCAGCTCAACCAACCCGGGAGGCCCAGGAGGGAGCTATGGAGAGTGGCCCGGCCCGACCGACCAGCCGGTTCCCACGACGGCATCAGGAGCAGCAGAGATCCCGACCGAACTGGCCGGGATCCAACCTACGACTGAGCTGCGCAGGTCCAGTAGGCTCAGACGGAGCCCCGCCTACTTACGTTACTACGCGACGTAAGGACTGAACCAAGAGGGGAGGGGTGTTCTGTCCCTTAATTAGCATTCTTGAGATCCCCGCGCTTTGATTGGCCAAAGCGCGGGGCACTCTGATTGGTCAGGCGAGCCGCGCCGATTGGCTCACTAAGAATCTCCCGCGATTGGTCCATTCAAATCGCAGGAGATTCAAAGCGGTGCTATTGGCTGCGGCCGCGGCGGCTAAAGGAATAAAAGCCGCAAGCTTTTTCCTTTGCGCCAGTTCGGTTCCAACTTTAAATAAAAGAGCATGGTTTGAAGTCACCGACTCCTGGCATCATTTCGCAGACGCAACACTGGCGACGAGGATGGGATCCAGACCCTGAACCGAACCACGTGTCCGACGGAAGCCAGACGAACCACCACGATGGCGAAAATCGCACCCCCCGCACCCTTCAACCCCGTCACCGAGGACTGGGAATCGTACTCTGACCGATTCCGCATGTTCCTCGAGTGCAGCGACCTGAAGGAGGCCACCGGCCCCATGAAGTGCGCCGTCTTCCTGACCCACTGCGGGACCGAGGTATTCAAGATGGCCAAGGCACTTGCCAAACTCGCCGATGCGACTGCGATGGACTGGGACGTCCTCGAGCCAATACTTCGGCGGCACTACGCTCCAGAGGTACCCATCCTGATCCGACGCAACGAATTCTACCGTCGGGACCAACGGTCGGGTGAGAGCTTCAGTGACTTCGTCGCCGAGCTACGGCGCCTCGGAGGGCTCTGCGAATTCGACAACCTGAACGACGCCCTGCGAGACAGAATCGTGCTCGGTTTGTGGGACCCCGTCCTCCAGAGCCGGCTGATGGCCAAGGGCAACATCAGCCTAGCAGACACCCTCACCGCAGCCGCAGCCGCAGTCGCAGCCGCCGAAGCAACCCGAACATCTGCCGACTGCATGTGCAGACCAAACACTGGGGACCGCAGCGGAAACAACAACCCTGTGAGGTCGACCGAGGCCCAACCTGAGACGACCACCCACCAGGGCGACTTCCACTCGGCATCGGGCACTTCCGATGACGAGGAGGACATCCATCGCCTCCAGACAGGCCGCGACCCATGGAACCGGCGGGGTCGTAAGTCGAGGACCAACTGTGCCGGTTGCGGCGGTGACCACCCCAGGTCGGAATGCCAGTTTTTCAAATCGATCTGCCGGCATTGCGACAAGAAGGGACACATCGCCCGTGTCTGCCGCCTAAAAAAGAACCGCAGCCTGGCACGATGGGACCAGAGCGACCGGAGGAGAGAGAGCACACCAACCCGGACCAGAGATCGCCCCTCGGACAACAGATGGGACCGGAACAGACGATCCCTGTGAGGCGGCGATAACCGGCGAAGAGAGGAGACCCATCAGACGGTCACCATCGGCCACGCCATAACCAATGACGCCCGGAAGGTCCACGTAGAGGTAGGCATCGAGGGCCAGCCATGCAAGATGGAGGTAGACTCCGGTCCTACCTCTCCTTTATAGCATGGCATGAAATAAAGCGCTTGGTGTCTACCATCCAAAGGAGGAACCTAGACAGCCAGAGACTCATCGTAAAGGACTACCAGGGAAATCGCATCCCGGTAATCGGAACCAAACACTTCAACATCACATATAAAGGGCACACCGAAAGGCTTCCCCTGACAATCGTCGACCGCGACCGCCCAAGCCTACTGGGACTGCAATGGTTCGCCCCGCTCGGCATCGCAGTCACGGGAGTCGACCACGTCACCGACGACAGCTGGGAGCAGCAACTGGCCCGGGAATTCCAAGAGGTCTTCGACGGAAACCTAGGCAAGTACCGAGGGCCCCTTATATCATTCAACCTAGACCGTCACGGCATTCACCCCACAAACAAAAAAATCAAGGCCATCAAAGAAGCCCCCACACCCAAGTCGAAGACGGAACTACAGACATTCCTGGGGCTACTTAACTTTTACAATGTTTTCCTGCCCCAAAAGGTGACGGTGGCGGAGCCCTTGCATAGGCTCCTGGACAAGGTGGCGACCTGGACTTGGGGGAAACGCGAGCAAGCCGCTTTCCAAAGAACAAAGGACCTCCTCACTTCGGACGCCGTCCTTATACAGTATAACGAGACCCTACCTCTGGCCGTCACATGCGACGCATCACCCTTCGGCGTCGGCGCTGTCCTCAGCCATACCCTCCCCGACAGAAAACAAGCGCCCATCGCGTTCTTTTCAAGGACCCTCACCAAACCGGAGTGGAACTATAGCCAGCTGGACAAAGAGGCTCTGGCTATCGTTGCCGCCGTAAAACGATTCCACGAGTATCTCTACGGCTGGACTTTCACCATCATAACCGACCACAAGCCGCTGCTGGGAATCCTTGCAGGAAACCGGGCCACCCCGAACATTCTGTCTCCCCGAATGACAAGGTGGTCTGAGTTCCTGGCTGCCTACAACTACGGACTCATACACAGACCGGGTAAGACGATCTCCCATGCAGACGCCTTAAGCCGCTCGCTGCTACCAGAACCTGACACCGACCCAGCACCCACGACGACCACCCTCAGCATAGAGACTCTACCCAACCTACCCATAACCGCGTCAGACATTGCCCGAGAGACTAATAAAGACAAACGTCTGGTGCGGGTGTTGCATTGGGTAGAGAAAGGGTGGCCGGAAAGGGACAACGACGAGTCCGTCAAAACGTTCCGAAACCACCAAACGGAACTCTCGTTATTAAAAGGGTGCATACTATGGGGGGATAGGGTGGTCATTCCAGAAAAGCTACAAGGGAAGGTTCTGGAACTGCTTCACGAGGGGCACCCTGGCATCGTTAGGACTAAAGCCCTGGCCAGAAGTTATGCTTGGTGGCCAGGGATGGACAAACAAATTGAGACCTGGGTAGCAAGGTGCCAACGATGCCAGGAAACTAGGCCAAGCCCACCCACAGCACCCGTCCTAGAGTGGGAAACCCCAAGGGGACCTTGGTCTAGGATTCACATAGACTTCGCCGGGCCCACAAAAGGACACACCTTCCTTATAACAGTAGACGCTTACTCCAACTGGCTGGAGGTAAGCAACATGAAGACAACAACCACGGAGGCCGTGATCAAGGAACTCTGCAAACTCTTTGCAACGCACGGCCTCCCAGACGTCGTCGCTTCCGACAACGGGCCCCAATTCACCTTGCTGGAATTTGAAAAATTCTGATTGGTCAGGCGAGCCGCGCCAATTGGCTCACTAAGAATCTCCCGCGATTGGTCCATTCGAATCACAGGAGATTCAAAGCGGTGCCATTGGCCACGGCCGCCGCGGCTAAAGGAATAAAAGCCGCAAGCTTTTTCCTTTGCGCCAGTTCGGTTCCAACTTTAAATAAAAGAGCATGGTTTGAAGTCACCGACTCCTGGCATCATTTCGCGGACGCAACAATTCTGACCAGAGTCCTTTCTTGCTGTAAACCACAAAATCAACTGGTTTTATCTTTTTTCATTCAAAGCTGACAACAACACACAGCTGCCACACCGATGGGTGCTGAATTCGTGGCCATGCACAATCAAGTTTGCTTTCCTTAGTTTTTTTTAAACTTTATTTGTTTTCGGATGATTCATGTCGGAAAGCCTTGTGGTCATTTCTAAACTGCTCATTTATTTTGTATATTTTGGGGGGTGCTGACTCAGACAAGTAAATGCCAAAAGTTTTGCCTGCTCCTTTCTATTTTCCTATTCAGAGTTTGTTGGGTTTTTTTTCTTTTCTTTTTTTAAAATAAACTTTCAGAAGGAACTGAAAGAATGCTATTTCTGAGCCAGATTATTTTTCAAAGCAGTCGTTCTCAGTGGCCTGCAAATTTCTGCAAAAACAGTGGAGGCTTCTCTTCTGGAGAAAACAAAGGAAAACCTGCATTGTGCAATAGCGACGAACTGTTTTCATTAGTGGCTTTAACATCCTTAAATTCTTTCTGATGTTCTTTGCGATATGCAGTTCCTGATTCCAAGGGTGTGGTGCTGGGGGATCGCAGGGGTTCGGGAGAAACCCAAGCTAAGATTCTGTGCAGTTTGGAAACGCCCCAAATCCCACTCCTATCTGGCCCCGCCCACCCCTCCCCTCCCAGGAGTCCCCACATGGCCCGTTTTGTATGCAGGTAAGTTCAGGGGGCACACGGAGGCTCAGGGAGGGTGAAAAATGGCCTCCCGGAAGTTCAGGAAGGCCGCAAATGGGCCTGTTTCCGGTTTCCAAAGAGCCTCTGGAGCCCGGGGAGGCCATTTTCACTCTCTCAGAGGCTTGAGGAAAGTCTCTGAAGCCTGGGGAGGAAAAATGCCCCCCCCCACCATGGTGCAGGAGGACTACTAGCTGAGGTAGTTTTCAGCAGGTTCTGACCAGTTCTAGAAGTGGAAAATAAAATAAAATAAATGGGAGTCCGTTGTCAAGCTTTGCAATGTAAATCAAGCAACCAAGGGAAAGTTGCAATGGTAGTAAGTGTGAAAAACAGTCACGAGTCACTTTTTTCAGCACCATTGAAACTTTGGTCACTAAGCAAACGGTCGTAACGTGACAACTACCTGTATACAGCCTTCACATTAGCAGGCCTTCTCCTGCTTTACATGGAGCTCCTCTGTCCCAGACACCTGATTATTCAAGAACAATGTAGAGCAGGGGTCTCCAACCTTGGCAACTTTAAGACTTGTGAACTTCAACTCCCAGAATTCCTCAGCCAGCAAAGCTGGTTGAGGAATTCTGGGAGTTGAAATTCACAAGTCTTAAAGTTGCCAAGGTTGGAGAGCCCTCATCAGAGGTGGTAATTCAGCAGGTTCTGACCAGTTCTGGAGAACCGGTAGCGGACATTTTGAGTAGTTCGGAGAACCGGCAAATCCCACCTCTGACTGGCCCCACCCCATCTCTTTTCTGCCTCCCAAGTCTCAGCTGATTGGCTGGGTTTCCTTTGGTTGGCCTGCACAGGAGAACAGAGCTGGAAAGCAGGTTAGTAGGGTGGGGAGGGAATGGGAATTTTGCAGTATCCTTCCCTGCCATGCCCACCAAGCCACGCCCATAGAACCGGTGGTAAAAAAATTTGAATCCCATCGCGATACTGCACAATCCTTGCTGCGTTTGCTGCCAAGATTCCCCCGATCCGTTTGGATTTGGGGGATATAGCTGCCTCGTAGAGGCAGCTGAAGACAGGGGGGATCCGGATAGCAGACCCCCTCCCCAGCCGGCAAAACCCCCTTTTCCTAAGGCAGAGGAGCGGCGGTCAGTAATAGCCGCTACGAAGAAACCTGCAGCCGGACAAGATTGTGCAGGAGGAAGAAAGCTGGAAGAGCTGTGAAAGTGGTTTTTGGACCCGGACAAAGCAAGAAAAAGTAGCCTGGAATTTTGAAAGTTGCTAAAAATACATTGTTTCCAGAGAGAGTTACAAGCGGCGAATGGAATCCTAAAAGGGAAAGTTTTTTTTTTCTTTTCACTCTCCTTCCTAACGTGACAGCAGATGGAATCATTAGAGAAATCGGAAAAACTGCATTGGAGGTAATTGAATGGTGAAGGGATAAGGATTTCTGAACATTAAAAAAAAAAAAAAAGAATCTGTTTGGCTGTGAGTGGGAAGGGAGAGGAAAAAAAATTGGAGCAAAATTTGAAAATAAGGAAAAGATTGCCTAGAATTCTAAAGAGTTATTAAACATCAATAAGACTTCTAAAAGATATATTTTAAATGGAACTTTGTGACTAAACTTTAACCCCAGAAAGAGAAAGTGAAGAAGGAGAAAGTATTTAAAAGAAACAGCTTGTTTGGATTGTTTGGTGATTTTGGAACTTCTGAGAATTATCTCTGATTAAAAGCACTTGGGTGGTTGTTTGGAAAAACTTTTTCTCTCTATAATGGCATCACTTCTGGATGGATTGAAACTTGTATACCAAAAATATGAAAAAGAAAAGCAAGAAGGGAAGGATGCTCTTGGCACTCTCTTTCAATTTTTAGAAATGGCGGTTTGTACTTATGTAAAACTGAATGCGCAATAGGATGACTGGGACAAAGAAGAAGCCATTTTTGATGAACAAGTGACTTTGGTCGGGGAAGGAAAGGAGAAAGAGAAAAAGGAAAAAAAGACTTTAAGACTTGGAAAAACAACCAAAAAAGAGAAGAATAAGGTGAAAAGGGGATACTATGTTAGGAAACAACAGAAAAGAGGAAAGCAGAATAAAAGGGAGGTGGAGAGACAAGGGGGTAAAGAGGACAAGCAGAAGAATAAGCAAGGGAGAAAGGAAGGGACGAGAAACCTCAATGGTAGGGAGCAAGATGCAAAGAAACAAAAATATTTTAGAGATAATGGGTAAACTTTATTGAAAAAGGGATTCTGGAAAGGTACATAAGATTGTATTTTTACATTTGTATTTAGAAATAATCTTAGAAAATTGGAAATAATATGCAATTTAAAATGTGATAAAATATTTAGTATAATTTAGTGAAATTTCTGTTAAGAAAAGGGGAATACTTTAATGAAACAATGATTTAAGATATATGATGTGGGGGGGGGGGATAATTTTGGAAAGCATAAGTGTTCCCATAAAGGCATGATATTTAATTGAAATGGGTAAAATGCTTAAGATATAAATGATTGTTAATATTAATGATTAGATTATATTTTCCTAGTGAAATTTTTTGTGAAATGAGAGATTTAGTAGGAGAAAGGGGAACATTTTAATGAAATAACAATTTATAATATGTGATGTGGGGGGGAATAACTATGGAAAGTAGGTGCTCCCATAAAAGTATGTGATTTAATTGAAAAGTAATGTGCTAAGTGTTTAAGATATAAATGAATATTAATATTAATGAATAGATTTGTATTGGTATTGATAATATTGTATAATTTTAGAATGTACCAGACAGAATCCCAATGTAAGCTATGTATTCTATATTAAGTATTATAAATGTAGGGGAAAGAGATAAAGGCATCATACTCCAATTAGTGTACAGGAGAAATTTTCTTTAAAGAAGAAAGATAAATGGATAGCTGGAAATAGAACAGACAAAGAATAATAAATATTATGACTCGAATTGAGATGAGCTAAATAAAATAAAATTAAGAAAATTTAAAAGAGAGGAGAAGCTATATAGAAAATTGAAAATGCTAATAAGATATGGAATGGTATACAAAATGAATATGAATTTGAATTTGTGTCTGTATCAAGAGTTTTAACCTGGAACTAAGCAACTTTCAGAAAAGAGGTTTTTTATGTGTTTATGTTTTGTGTTTCTGTGTATTTATGCTTGATGGAGCTAATAAAACCTTGGAGGAATGTTAGAAAAGGACAATGGAGAATAAAAGATAGAAGAGAATAAAGTAAGCCAGAAAGGAAAAATAAGTATAGTGAATAAAAACATATAAAATAGATAAATATAGAAAAGAAATATAATTGAATAAAAGTATAGGGAGAAATAATGAGGAATTTGAAAGGATATCTATGTGTTTATAAGGAGATGTGTTAATGATGTATAAAATATTTTATTTGTTTAAATTTTACAAATAACTTTCAGAAAAAAGGTTTTATGTTCTTATGTTTTATGTTTTGTATGTCTTTAAAAATTAATAAAATTTGTTCAAAAAAAATTTTTTTTTTTAATCCGACCACTGACTGAAAGACCTCTAAGACCTCTTCCAGCTCTATTCTATTCTATCTAATCTGAGAAAAGGCTGGAGTGCTCTATGTAGTGGACAAAAAAAGGAATAGCACTCAATAGTAATAATGACACTTTACTGCACTCTACAGGGGATATGATGGCTCAGTGGCCAAGATGCTGAGTTTGTCGATCAGAAAGGCCAGCAGTTCGGCAGTTTGAATCCCTAGCGCTGCGTAATGAAGTGAGCTCCTATTACTTGTCTCAGCAGATTCTACCAACCTAGCAATTCGAAAGTATGTAAAAATGCAAGTGGAAAAATAGGGGCCACCTTTGGTGGGAAGGTAACAGCGTTCCATGCGCCTTCCATGTTTATTCATGCCGGCCACATGACCACGGAGACGTCTTCAGACAGCGCTGGCTCCTTGGCTTTGTAACGGAGATGAGCACTGCCCCCTAGAGCCGGGAACAACTAGCATGTGTGTGTGAGGGGAACCTTCTTCACCCTTATTGCACTGCCATCTGAATACTGTAACAGGTAATTCTCAATTTACATTTCATTTAGTGACCGTTCCAAGTTACAACGGCACTGGAAAAAGTGACCTGTTTTTCACAGCTACAACCTTGCTGGCATCTTCATGATCATGTGATCTCAAAATTCGGGGACATGTCCACTGATTCAGATTTATGACCTTTGCTGTGTCCCGAGGTCACATGACTTCCCATGTGTGACCTTCGGACAAGCAAAGTCAAGGGATTCACTTCACAAGTTTGCTAACTTATCAACTGCAGGGATTCACTGAGCAACTGTGGTGATAAGGGTCGTAAAGTGGGACAACACTCGCTTTTAACACAGGTCTTATATAGCAATGTAAATTTGGGCTCAGTCGTTATTGTTAAGTCGAGGACTAGCTGTACCACATTTCCAGTAAGAAGGGAATTCAGCTTTCTGAAAGCATTAGGGGAGAAAAATGAGCAATTCAACTTCCTTTGGGCCAATTACAATAAATGAAGCAAATTTATTGTTGACAATCAGTGAAGCTCCTTGTTGGAGTCTGATTCTGAGGGGGAGATTGACCAGCTGATAGGGAGTGGGAGCCTCTGGTGGCTGTGGAAGAAACAGGGGAAGGGCACAGTCTGACTGGGCATTCAGAGGAAGACCCAGGGCCATCCCCTCTTCATCCTAGGGCACGCAAGAAGGAACAGAGAAGGGAGCAACATGGCTTATGGGAGAAAAAAAGGCCCTGATCCCTTTCATTAATTGCAGCTGGGATAACAGGATATAAGTGGGGCATTTGCATACACCACCTTGCTTGAAGCAAAGCCTACATTATCTTCGTTGAGGCTTATCTGGGTTTTGGTGTCCTCCCAACTGTGTGTGCTTCGTTGTCATTTATTAATTTATTATACTGGCCTGTCGTGTTAATTACTTCAGTGTGGTTTGTGTTGGGATTTTTTATACCTAATTTATCTGTACTTTGGGTTCGGACTGCATTTCTTCCCTTTGTAGACTGTTTTTGGAAGAGTTGGATCTCCAGCTGAGGATAACTGGACATCGGGGGCCAAATTGGAGGTATTAAAGGGAATTTATCTACTTTTGTGCCTTTGATATTTTTGTGCCACGCCCCGGGTCATCACACCCCATGTGCTGGGATGAAAAATACTGCTGCAGGCAAAGTAACAAGAGATTCCTTCATTTATTTAAATCTGATGGTTTTGGAGAGCTCTGAAACAGATGTGCAAAGTTTTTACCAGATATAGATGTTTGTATGTACAGCTGCAGTCTACTATGGAGGTTATCTGTTACTAGTCTAGTGAAGGGGACCAGGGGAGACATGACAGCAGTCTTCCAATATTTGAGGGGCTGCCACAGAGAGGAGGAAGGGGTCAAGCTACTTTCTAAAGCACCCGAAGGCCAAAGAAAGAATAACGGATGGAAACTGAACAAGGAGAGATTTAACCTGGAAATAAGGAGAAACTTTCTGACAGTGAGAACAATCAACCAATAGAACAGAAGTTGCCTTCGGAAGCTGTGGGAGCGCCATCACTTGAGATTTTCAAGAAGAGATTGGATTGCCTTTTGTCAGAAATAGTGTAGGATCTCCTGCTTGTGCAGGGGGTTGGACTAGATGACCTACCAGGTCCCTTCCAACTCTGTTATTCTGTCTGAAACTTAACCAGTCAAAGCAAGGAATCCTTAATCTCAAGCCCTGAAAGAACTCATATATCATATACATCCTATATATTATGATATACCTACGTATCATATGTATGTATATGTGTTGGTATCATGTTTCATAGGATAGACCCAAGATCATGTGAAGTGTTAATATGTTATAATGCCTTGGTAAGACCACACCTGGAATATTGCATGGAATTTTGGTTGCCACAATATAAAAAAGATGTTGAGACTTTTGGAAAGAAGAGCAACAAATATGATTGGAGGCTAAAACATATGAAAAACAGTTACAGGAATTAGGTATGTCTAGTTTAATAAAATGAAGGACTAGGGGAGACATGATAGCAGTGTTCCAATATTTCAAGGGCTGCCACGAAGAAGAGGGAGTCAAGCTATTCTCCAAAACAGTAGAAGGCAGAAGCAGCAATGGATGGAAACTAATCCAAGAGAAAAAGCAACCTAGAATTACGGAGATAGTTAGACCAATTAACCCATGGAACTGATTGCCTTCAGAAGTTGTGGGTGCTTCGTCCCTGGAAACTTTTAAGAGGAGACTGGACAGCTACTTGTGTTTCTTCAAAAATAAGATCGGGTCTTATATTAATTTTTGCTCCAAAAGGCGCATTTGGGTTTATTTTCCAGTTAGATCTTATTTTCCGGGAAATACGGTACTAAATGTGTTCGCCTGGCAAACAATCTTAACGGTGGCTTATTTTTTGGGGTAGTGTTTCAAGCATCCTGTGGGGAAAAAAATAATAATGTAAGGGTTTATTTTCTGGTTGGGTCTTATTTTGGGGAAAACAGTATTTGTCCAGAATAGTATAGGGAAGTGGTGGCTAACCTTTTTTGGCTCCCGTGCACCCCCACCCATGCACGCCAGATACCTGACAATCAGCTGTCATGCAGCAGTGTGTGTGCAGTGGGGCTCTTCCGGGCGACCTCTCGCGTCCTGGCAGAAGTGGCCCTGCCTGCCATAGGTTCGCCACACGGGTCTCTTGCTTGTGACTTCCAACTTTGTTATTCAGTCTGTTTTAATTCCTAAAAAAGCAGTGCAGCAGCACCAGCCTAATGAATTGTCACTTTATTGTATCTCAAAAGTCATTGCACATTTTGGGAGGAGCTGACATCAGTTTCTTTTTCTTTACATCTGTCTATATACTGGGATAACTGATGTCTGCCTGAATCCAGAAGATTAGGTGGTTGATCATTACCAGAGTACAACTGGAGAAAAAGAAAACGACAAGCAGTTTCAAGGATCAAAGAAAACAAAAGACAAGTTCATTTTCTGTGAAACCGAACAGATAAGAGGCCAAACATGTTTGTTTTATCCCTTGGACAGAATACTAGGAAATGATTCTTTCTTGACTCAGCAATTGAAGATTTTTTATAAACGATCTCAATTGTATCTCTCCAGCAAATTGTTATTGCCTATGAAACTTTTATTAATGGAAACTTGTCTAAATCATTTCTATATTCTTGTCATGTTGCTGCAGACTCAGTCATATGGAAATAAAAGCTTCTTGCTATAGCTCAGCAAAGATTCTGTCTGTGAACTTTGTTGAATGTTATCGACTTATGTTGAACTCCATTTCTGAGGGGTCCTTGGTTTCTTGCAGACATTTCATTAGCCAAACTAGGTAACATCATCAGTGAACAAGTGAATTGAGACAGCACCAAGGGCCCCTCATGTCAACCCTGTGCTGCAAATATTCTCCTTTATTAGTACACTCCTTTCTGTCAAGAAAAGGATACAAAACGTATGTGACACCTTTTTATTTGAATTGTAAATCACAAGCATCTTTTATTAGCTTTCATCTCCAGCAAATCAAATCAACACGTCCATCTTTCAAGTTCAGAAGATACGGTAGATATTTCTACAGAGCAGTTATGATTGTTCTACTCCTACTCAGATGTTCAATACTTCATATGTTTTATCATCACCAAGAGAAAAAAAAGGATGAATAAACCTGAGGCATAAATAGCATTTTCAAGCAAACTATAGCTTCTTCTATCCCTACCGTATGTCAAAGGATTTGTTTTAAAGTAAGTCCCTGAAAAACACAATTATATTTATATCCCTGAACATAAATTTTGAAAACCTGCATTATTATAGTTCCATTTTTTTCTTTCCATATCTTCAGTTATTTGGATAATGAAAACTGCAAAAACAGAAACTGCTAAAAACCAACCTGGCTTGTAAGACCTATGGATAATTGGAATGACTGCAGTGAATAATTTGTATTTTATTAGTTCTTAGGTCCAGTTTTACTATTTTACCATTCTTGAGTTTTTGCATTTTTATTTTATTAAGCTCATTTGAAAGGATAATATTCTTATTGGGAAGAAGAAATGTCTAAGGCAGAGGTCCCCAAACTTGGTAACTTTAAGGCTTGTGGACTTCAACTCCCAGAATTCTCCTCTGGCTGAGGAATTCTGGGAGTTGAAATCCACAAGTCTTGGGGACCCCTAGTCTAAGGGTTCTGCATGTTTTCAAGCATGCTCTCTCTCTTAGATAACAGCAGCATCTCCCTAGCAGCCTGTTGCTTTTCCTGCCTCAATAAGTTGCAGCTGCATTAATGAGATGGTTCATTAAAGGTGATGTGATTTTTTTTAAAAAAGTAACTTTTCACTCACAGAATTCTGAAAAACATCAAGAATGATGTCTCATAAATGTGGTTTCACTTGGCTTCAAGTTTCACTTGGCTTCAATCATCTTGTTCAACTTTATACGTCTGTTAAGTATCATCACTTATAGTACTGTTTAAACATAATGAGTGTTTCCTTCACAGTAATTCCAAGAAGGCAAAGCAGCCTATTAAATATTTTGAAATATAGGTAATTTCACACCCTTAAGCAAAAGATTATTTCTGTACTTTGATAGCACATAATGTTTGAATGTTTGTGAATTTCTGCTGTACACATTTTATATGTCTGTGATATTTGAAAAAAAGTGTGTCACAATGGATATGGAGCAATATTGCAGGTTGACTCTGCCCACTGCCAGGAGTTCGATTCTGAGTAGCACAAGGTTGACTCAAACCTTCCATCCTTCCGAGGTCAGTAAAACGAGGTTCCAGATTGTTGGGGGCAGTATACTGACTCTGTAAACCGCTTAGAGAGAGAGCTGTAAAGCACTATGGGGTGCTATGTCTAAGTGCTATTGCTATACATACCTGCCTGGTTTTATCTGGTCAATATCGGTACAGGAAACCAAAACTAGGCATTATTATCTTGATGCTAGAAAGGACCTGTCAGAATACAGGCAGGCGATTTTCTACACTTATGTCTCAAAGCCAACTTGGTGATAATTGAAACATAAAAACTATTTAGAAGTTTCAAATCAAGAAAAACAGTATATAACTTTAAAAATCATCTCTTCTTGAAGCCTGAAATTATGTTTATTGGGATATCTTTTTCAGAAATAACTACTGTTATTATAACAATAGCACTTAAGACTTATATACTACTTTATAGTGCTTTACAGCCCTCTCTAAGCGATTTACAGAGTTGGCCTATTGCCCCCAACAATCTGGGTCCTCATTTTTCCCACTTCAGAAGGGTGGAAGGCTGAGTCAACCTTGAGAGCCTGGTGAGATTTGATCTGCCAAATTGCAGGCAGCCAACAGTCAGCAGAAGTAGCGTGCAATACTGCAATCTAACCACTGTGCTACCGTGGCTTTATTGTCAGTTCACCTTTTCATTTAAAGAACAGCTAAAACACCGAGCACTGTATCCTGTAGTAGATTATTATAAAAAGGCTCTTTTCTCACAATTTTAGAACCATGTTTTTTTAAATAATATACTTTATTATTAGCATATTTTATGCAGACACCAGCTGCATAATCTGTGCAGATCAAAATAACATTTATTCTTTCAATAAAGAAAAACACAATTATTCCATTTTCTCAACAAAATCATTCTGTACAATTCTCTTTGCTATGTCATCAAAATCATAGACACTCTTAATGTTTGAAAATTAGCAACTACTACGAGTCTATATGCACGAATACAAGCCAACATGCCAAACCCCTTTTCTATATTATTTCAGTTGTCAGAAAGGACTTGGAGTATCATGGATGGCAAAAGCGGAGAACCACGCTTCTTCAAGCTCTCACCCAGAGAGGTTTTTATTTTCTTCCAAATGGATCAGACCACACTTTTAATCCTATAGATAAACATACGATTAGAGCATTTAGAATGATTCCTTTTAATATCGGTATCAGTGCAAGGAGATCGTTTCTAGTTGTAAGCATATGTACATCAAAGGGAAAACCTCCACAATTATTATAATTTAAATAACAAAACAAGCACTGTGCCCCCTCCCACCAAAAAAACAGTCAGATCTCTTATTTAAAATTGGAAAATTAGTCTCAGATGAGAGTGATTCAGAAATGAGGTCCCTACATGTTTACATTAGAATATGTAGTTTTCCTATGAGGGTAATCTAAGACTCTGGTTAACGTTTCTCTTTGTGAAATTTTCATCAATTGATCAAGTAAGATTGTCCACAGTTCTTTCTGAATGATACACTGTATAATAACTCAGGCTAGATGTAACTGTTTTGAGAAATGAGCATCAAATACAGGAGGATGGTTGGGGAACACAACCGAAACAAAATATTGTGGGAAAAGAATAGTAGAAGAAATAACAACTATTCATTTGAGTAATTTAAACAGATTTTCTAGGAAAGAAATTCCACTCTTAAATCTAACTCATTTATTTCGAGATTTACAGGCTGCCTGACTCTGACAATGTGATTCTGGGAGGATGTACAATATACAATAATTTAAATAACTAACAATGAACAATATATAAACACCAAAGCTAAAAGCTAATATATAAAATGACATTTCCCAGTAAATAAACCTAGCAATAAACTCATTATCCAATAAGCATGTTTAGGATTGTAGCAGGAAAAAAAATTAGCCGGCAGTAATCAGTAACTTGGAACATTAATGCACATACTAAGTTTCTCAAATACTTACTTAATAAATGAAGGAGGGACAAACTATGGTGAAAAAGAGACTTCAGGGGAACTTGGTTAACCTGCAGAGACCTACTTTTTAGTTTTATTTAATAGATTTGGATCCTCACAAATGTTGGTTGCAGACAATGAATCCAATCAGTAACAACACTGATAAACTTTGTTAATGCATTATTTCCTAACTGGGTTGTAGTAACTAAAATCCTCCCCCTCCCTCTATTTCATCTCAAAAGGGAAAGTAACTGAGTTATCAGTAGAACAGAGAAGGTATTTTGTTAAAAGAGTGCATAGTTTTGTAAGTATCTAAATGAGCATTGTGAACACTCAAAAACAAAGCCAGTAGTTCTAAAAATGGCAATACAATAATGCATTCTAAAATACAAATAGGTTGAGCTCATAATTTAAGTGCCAAAATACTTACTTGCTTTATAACACTTTGAAGCAATTGAATCAGGATATAACTAGAGCATGGCTAACTCTGACCAGGTTTTCCCTGCCTAGGAATAGAGGAATAGTATTGTTTGTCTACACTAGGGCGTCTATTTCACAGTTAAATGCAAGAGGAAAAAAAAAACAACTTAAAATCTGCTTTGTTGATTAGTACAAACCACTGTGTGTCTGGATGAATCCTAATTCTTCACACAGGGAAAATCAGTTCAGCATAGCACTTCTATTTCTTGGAATATTTTACTTACTGGCCTGTATCCAACCCATTAAAATAGATTTCATACAGCTGAGTTCACTAATCATCCTCACCAATAGGGGATTTAATAACTTTCCTGCATTAATCCAAATGTTCTGGATTTACATGGCCTCGTAAGCCACAAAACTAATTAGATAGGCCGAGCTTGCACAACGAACCAAGAAAAATGTGGTTAGCTAATTTGTGCAAACACAATTTCAGTAATTTAGCTGACAAGGAAAAGAGTTGGATAACATCACATAGTGGAAGGATTTCACAAAGATACCCTACAGAATTACAGAAAGTGAATAAGAAACTGCAAGGAGGAGGAACTAAAAGCATCAAGGAGAAAAATACAATTAAATCTAGTTATTAACACATGCCTTTCTATCTTGAAAATCATCCTTGCTTTGACTATATCCACATCGCACATTATTTTGTTCTTTAAGCTTCTCACTTGTTTCATTTGAAGATTTTTGTCAATTCCACTAATCATGACTTCCTGTCTTGTACCTCCTCTCCACTTATTCACTCCTCTCTTTCTTCATACAATTATTTTATAATTCATTCCCCACTCTTTCCATATAACTAAAATCTCAATGACCATACCCTAAATACAAAAATAAGTGACCTGGTTAAAAAATGCACATGTTTGTGCTGATACAGTTGTATGACAAAAATCTGGATTTCCACACTGCATTTCCCTTAATATGGTCACCGTCATCTCTTTGCCACATTGTTAATAAACCTATTGCTCTTACATTCATTCTTGCTACAGGAAATCCTCGATTTACAATCATAATTGGGACCAGAATTTCCTCTAATAAGCAAGGGCGCTAAGTTAGTTGCAACTGATTTTATGACCTATTTGCCACAGTTGTTAAGTGGATCACACCATCCTAAATACATGCCAACTGCTGATCTCTGACCACACAACCCTGGGGGATGTTTGCTAGCTGTATGACATTGCCTGCATCCCATCTTCCAAAGAAAAGTATGCTGCGTACTGATAATCACCCTTGAGTTATATTCTCTTCCAATTTCCCTCAAAACCTTTAGGCAGTTTGCTTATATATCATACAGGTAATCCTTGACTTACAATAGTTCGCTTAGTGAACATTCAAAGTTACAACGGCACTGAGTAAAGTGAGCTATGATCAGTTTTCACACTTATGACCACTATAGTCCCAGGATCAAAATTCAGACACTTGGCAACTGACTCATATTTATGACTGTTGCAGTATCCCGGGATCATGTGATTCCCTTTGTCATGCCCCTGTTGGAGTCTGATTCCGAGGGGGAGTTCGAACAGCTGATAGCGAGTGGGAGTGTGGCTCCAGTGGCTGTGGAGGAAACTGGGGAAGGGCACAATCTGGCTGGGCATTCAGAGGAAGGCCAAGGCCCACCTCCTCTTCATCCTAGGGCATGCAGGGAGGAATGGATAAGGAAGCAACTTGGGTTACAGGGGAGAAAAAGGCCCTGATTCCCTTCATTAGCTGCAGCTGGGAAAACAGGATAAAAAGGGTGTTTGCACACAGAGCCTTGCTGGAAGCAAAGCATGCATTATCTTTGTCAAGTTTTATCTGGGTTCTGGTGTCCTCCCAACTGTGTGTGTTTAGTTATCTTTTGAAGTCTGCAATTCCTTATTCTGCCTTGTCTTGTTAATTGCTGCAGCGTGGTTTGTGTTGGTTTTTTTATTTATCATTTATATGCACTTTGGGTTCAGACTGAATTTCTTCCCTTTGAAAACTGTTCTTGAGAGAGTTTTTTCTCCAGCCGATGATAACTGGACATTGGGGGCCAAATTGGAGGAATTAAAGGGACTTTACCTACTTTTGTGACTTTGTTGCTTTTGTGTCATGCCCTGGATCATTACACCCTTTTCTGACCTTCTGACAAGAAAAGTCAGTGGGAAGCCAGATTCACTTAACAACTGTGTTACCAACAAATTAAGAAATGTGGCAAGGAAGGTCATAAAATAAGGCAAAACTCACTTAACAAATATTTCAATTAACAACAGAAATGTTGGGCTCAACTGTGGTCCTAAGTTGAGGACTACCTGTATTTAGAAACAAAAGTAAGTAGTAAAAAACATTACTAATCTCTCACTCATGGGCATCTTTATCTGCAAGACTCCATTACAGGAACTCATTCTGATAGTTGCAGAGTCAATTCTTTTACTTCTTTTAAAAAGCTAAGTGTTTTATGCACTAAAATCAGACTCTGACCCATGCTAAAATGTGTTTTTATATTTACTAGTTTACCAGTCAAACACAATTCAAATAACAATTGTGACTTTGGAGTGTGCTAGACTATAAATTAGGCATGTTTTAGGCTAATGTCCTATACAAAGCTGATCGTTGAAGTGCAACGTATTATGCAAAACCAGAAAACTGGACTGAATAAACAAATTGAATTAATTATGGGCAAATATTTTATAAGAATTCAATTGATCTGCCTCACCCAATAGAACCTGAAGTTAAACAGCTTCCACCTGTTTGAGGACTCTGTCTCCAAATGAAGTACTCACAAAATAGTGATGGTAGTGTGAGAGAGTCGAGTGTTGCTTTTGTAGAGGACAGCCATTGCTGACAAACAGCTTGAGACAATCTGTCCCTTGAACAATATGAAGAAATACTGTGTGCTTCTGGGAGAGCTTTTCAGGGAAACAAATAACAGCTGTGTCTCAAAGGAGATATCTTAATATAGAGCACAGGAGTATTTACATGTTTTCCTTCTTTTCAACAAAAGAGGCATAAACTAAGGTCCAAACTGCCTCTGTTTTCCAATTTATATTTTCAAAATTGAGCAGGAGTAAAATACATAGAGGTGACAAATAGGGCACAGTCGGAACAATTTTCTAAGCAGCAGAAGAATGACTCAACCAAGTAGAAACTATCAACTTAAAAATGTATCCCATATCTTCAGGCTGGATTCCAAATTAAACTCCACTGCTTATCAGTTTGGGGATATTTATTTAAACCATAACATAACACACACACCTCAATTAGTAATTTAGAGATATACCTGGAGGCTGTACATCTTCTTGGATAATGCCGGCTCGATTTATACTTTGTGTCTTTTCTAATAAATATAAAATACATAAGTAGGTAAAATGCACACTTAGTTGACTTACTGCTCAATATTCATAAATATGTTAAATGTGGCATTTAAGGCTGTCTCACAACAGCTATTTCTTATCCTGTATTTGTTTCCTGCTCTCAGATCAGAACCCAAACACCATTCTATACATTTTTTTCTTAATTTTTTAAATTTATTCTTGAACGCTTTTACTTTGTTTTTCCATCTTTCCTATGTTGCATCTGGCTCTTATTTCCCATCACTTTGTTGCTGACCAGGCTAAGATTTTGCTTATGCAAACTTATATACACAAGTCCACGTCCCTATATATTCACCTGATAGCATAGTGCTCAATGATAACAATTGAATCTTACTCAGAACTTTTATTGATTTAATTCATCACCCCTATAGATGCCATATTCTAAATCAGGGGGGTCCCCAAACGTGGCAACTTTAAGACTTGAGGACTTCCAATTCCCAGTTCCTCAGCCAGCATAGTTTGGAGACCTCTGGTCTCATTAAATAAATAAAATACCTCATAATACCACCAGTTTGTTTTCTTAAAAGGAGAGGGCCGTGTCTTGAGGCTGCCCTCTCAACTGACTTTAGAGGAGGGGGGGGGGGAGGCAAACTAGTCTCAACCGCTCTTCTAAGTCCAATAGCCCAGCTCTGACCTCCCCTCAAGGCTTCGACCCACAGCGTCCCCTTCCCTTCCACCCCCACAAGGAAAGGCCTCCCTTACTGTAGTCCCCCAGGTGGCTCATGGGGTAAAAGAAGATGGGGTAGAGGGTCAGGCCCACCGCAGCAGCGAAGCCGCCGAAGATCAGGACGTAACGCCCGATGGGCGCCATTTCTACCCGGCCGGAACCGGAAGTCTGCTTTTTTTCCTGCTTCCGGTTCCTGCGCGCTCAACCGCCCGGGCGGCGCTTGAATGGCCGTACGGCATCCCGCCCAGAGCGTCGGCGCCTGACCCCTAGTGGCAGAGGCCGGGAAAGTCACGAGGCTTCGCTGTGCCGTGCTGGTGGGGAGAGGCGTGAAAAAGGGAGCCGAGAGTTTCAAACCGCTGTTTGATCTCCGAGATCACCAAATGATTTTGTCAGATCCCCAAGGCTGTTTTTGGTGGGCTGGAGGAAGGGTCGGAAGGAGAGCAGGCCGAGGAACGGAGGGGCTGCTGCGCTCGCTTGGGCGGGCTAGTTTGCTGGCAGACGTCTCGCCGCCGGACTGGGTAACCTCATCAGTGGTGCGAAGGAGGGGGATTTGCTCTCCGCTTCTCTTCGGGGTGGGGGGGATCGGCTTGTTATTGACTGGACTGCTGGTCTGCTGTTGACCTTGGAGTTGATCCCTGGGGGCTGATTAGACCGGATTCACAGCAGACCAACAATCCAGGCAAGGACCCACCCCCCAATCAAGGAACTGCCAAGGAAGCCATCAGCAACCAGGCCCACCAGAGGATTCCAAGACCATCATCCCCACCAGCACTGACAGGGAAGCCCCTTCAATACAAACACTGTACAACCCATTTGTCTAAAAATAAGACAGGGCCTCCTGCTTGAGCAGGGGGTTGGACTAAACGACCTCCAAGGTCCCTTCCAGCTCCATTCTGATTGATTGAAACGGGGGGGGGGGTCGTCTCCAACCTTGGCAACCTTTAAGACTTGTGGGCTTCAACTCCCAGAATTGGCTGACTAAGGAATTCTGGGAGTTGAAGTCCACAAGTCTTAAAGTTGCCAAGGTTGGAGAGCCCTGATATAAACTGAGAGCAGACCACCACCACCCCACCTCCCTTCTAAGCGCTGATGGTGTTACCTAGCTGGGTCATGAAACGTTTGCAAGAAAACAAGCAAGCTCAGAGCACCAAGGACCCCTCATGTCCACCCCGAGCTACAAATATTCTCCTTTGTTGGAGCTCTGCTTAATTGGTTTCCCTGTCTGAAGGATTAGTGTTCCCCCAGCCCCCCACTGGTTTGCATAATCTCTGGGGCTGTGAAAATCTCTGCACACCCCCTCACATCCTGGACATAAACTGTTTCAACTCCTTGCCTCAAAACAACGCGAAAGAGCATCGCACACCAGAACAACTGGACACAAGGGCAGTTTTGTTCCAAAAGCCATCACTCTGCTAAACAAATAATTCCCTCAACACTATCCAATTATTTACAAAGTCTGCACTACTATTACTATTAATCTCATCACTCTTTACCACCCCATCCAATCCAACATCACTCAAAACGGCATGCGCGCCCCTAACTACCTCTATTCCAACCACAACTGGCCTTAAATGCAAGCTACTCAGTGCAAGAAGCCTCGTGAATAAAATACCTGAATTTCTCCTCTTACTAAATACAGCTAAATTCGACATTATATTTGTCTGTGAAACATGGCTCAACGTATCTGTCCCTGACTCCATTACCACAGTAAGAGATTATCATGTTTTCCAATCCGATTGTGAAATCCGTAGAGGAGGTGGTGTTGCTATCTTCTATAAAAAGTCCCAACATCTAAAAAACATCCAAGTAACCCAGCAGCTTGCTATTCCTGAGACCATCGTCTGAACTGTCCTTAAATATCACATTTTGGTTCTTACTATGTTACAGAGCCCCTGATTATGACATTGAACATGCAAACAAGCTAAATACACTACTAACATGGGCAGCATCCTGCCCACACACTTTTATCTTGGTGACTTCAATCTACCTCATATTAACTGGACCCTTAACAAATGTACAACTGAACTCACACATGCAACCTTCTACAATGCAGTAACAAATCTGGGACTAGAACAACTAGTAACCAACAGCACTAGACTTAACAACTGCCTTGATCTCATCTTCTGTAATAGTTTGAATTCAATTTACGGAATACAAATTAACCCTTTTCCAACAGTGACCACAACATGACTGACTTTTGTCTCAACATACATCCACACAAAAATCATCACAATGACGGAATCCCCAACTATAACTTCAAAAAAGGCAACTATGATCTTATAAACAATGATCTCTCATCCCTTGATTGGCAATTTCTATTCTCTGGATGCAATACTGTAGAAGACCATTACAACATATGTTTACTTGAAGTCAAAAGAGTCATCAAACTATATGTACCAACAACAACTCCCAAAACCAGAAAAAACAAATTACCCAAAACAATAAGGAAGCTTCAATCCAAAAAGAAATCACTTTGGCGGAAAAACAAATCTGGTCACGTTGCCAACTTCAAAAGCCAATACAAAAATTTATGCCACCAGATAAAAACTGAATGCACCAAATCACATTAAACAAGAAGAAAACCTATGCACCAATTCCACCCGTGCTTTCTACAATTTTATAAACAACAAACCAAAAAATTCAAGGTCCATCCCACCCCTGAAAGGACCTAATGGTAAAGACTGCAATTATGACACTATTAAAGCCAACCTCTTTAACACATTATTTGGCTCAATATTTGTAAACAGCAATGGATCATGCCCAGTATGTCCTAGTCGAACCACAGACAACTACAATGATCTAATACATATCGATTTTACAGAAGACGTTGAAAAAGCACTGTGCAATCTAAAACCATCTTTATTTATTGGACTGGACGGAATATGTGCCTACTTCTTAAAAAAGCTACCCACTGCCATAGCTGAACCTCTAAGCATAATCTTTGAAAAATCTTTCAGGACCAGCTCCTTGCCAAAACTATGGTCACAAGCCATGGTCATCCCCACCTTCAAAAAGGGAGACCCCAGCCTAGTTAAAAATTACAGACCAATCTCTTTATGCTGCATCACCTGTAAAGTCATGGAATCAATTATTAACCAATCCATCATCCTCCACTTAGAAACAAACAACCTACTCTCTAATAAACAATTTGGTTTTAGGAAAAAACTATCATGTAATCTGCAACTCTTACACTGCAAAAACATATGGACTACACAACTGGATCAGGGCAAAGCAATAGACGCAATCTACATAGACTTCTGTAAAGCCTTTGATTCAGTGGTACATGACAAACTACTCCTAAAACTAAAATCTTACGGTATCTCTGGACACCTGCATTATTGGATAGAAGCATTCCTGTCAAACAGACAACAAATGGTCAAAATTGGGAGCATCCTATCAAATTCTGTACCTGTCAATAGTAGTGTCCCCCAAGGCAGTGTTCTAGGACCAACTCTTTTCATACTCTCCATAAATGACCTCTGTGATCATATCAAGAGCAACTGCATTCTCTTCCTGATGATGTAAAGCTATTCAACACCACAGACAAAACTGCTACCCTTCAAAAAGATCTTGACTATGTATCAGAATGGTCAAACAAATGGCAACTTCAAATCTCAACAAACAAATGCTCTGTCTTACATATTGGCAAAAAAAATCAGAAAATAAAATACAAACTGAATAGTGAAGACCTTGTTGATGATCCAAACTCGGTCAAGGACCTTGGAGTACTCATCTCAAATGACCTAAGTGCTAGAGCCCACTGTAACTACATAGCCAAAAAGGCGTTAAGAGTTGTTAATGTTAGATCTGAGGCGGATCGGTTCGACAGAGACATGAGACCATTTACGTGAGTTCAGCTCTTTATTAGGTATAGGTAAAGGGTCTGAGAATGCAAGCCGTGGCAGCCCTTCATATAGGGCTGGCTCGCGGCTCGGCAGCCAATGGCAGCACTTTGAATCTCCCGCGATCAGCACAGCCAATCGCGGTAGATTCCTAGTGCTCCAATCACGGCCGACCTGTTGACCAATCAGGTCTCCGCTGGTCCGGACCAATTGGGTGCGAGGGTTTCTGAGTATGCTAATATTGTACACCCCTCCCCTCTTGGTTTCGTCCTGCGGTGCATAGTGATGTAGTCGCGTAGGTAGGCAGGGCTTTTTCCCTGCCTCCTTGACCTGCGCGGTTCAGTTCTGGTGTGGTCGTTGACCGGTTCAGATGCCTCCTCTGTCGCTCCGGTTCTTTGGGATGGAACCGCCTGGAACGTTGAGCTGGGCCTTTCTTGGTAGCTCCCTCCCAGTTCTCCTGGACTGGCTGAGCTGCCGCTTCTGCTCCCGCTGGGTTTTTCCTGGCTGGGTGAGCTGGTTTGGCTGCTCCTTTCAGGTGAAGACCCCATGGTTTTGTGCTCCATTGGTCCTGCGTCTACGGGTGAGTAGCATTGGTTTATTGGTTTATTGGTTTATTTATTCCTCTGTCTCGTCTCCTGGAGTCGCCTGTTCTGACCTTCCCGGCTCCAGCGGTTCTCCGTCTGACGATCTCGGGTCCTGGTGGGGGTGCTGTCTCTCCGTCATGGTTCCCGCCGCTCCCGTGCTGTTTGGAGACGGTGGATCTCCTCCTCCTCGTCTTCGGTTTCTGAGAAGGAGTCAATGTCGCCGTAGTGTGTAGTTGTGTGGTCTGTCGCTGGCCTCCTCTTGGGGGTCGACGTTGCCTCTCCGGTCACCACTCGCATCATGATGCTCGATTGTCGCATCCGAGCCGCTGATTTCTTGGCCGCTTCCACTGCAGCGGCTTCGGTGAGGGCATTGGTGAGGGAGATGTCTCCCTTTGCCATGATGCGGCTCTGGAGGACGGGGTCTCGGAGTCCCAGGACGACGCGGTCTCGCAGGGCCTTGTCCAGGTCGGTGAACTCGCACAGACCCCCCAGGTCCCGTACTGCCACTATGAAGTTGGCCAGCCCTTCGCCCTCGCGTTGATCCCGCCTGTAGAAGTCGTGCCGCCGGATGAGGATGGGCACAACGGGGGTGTAGTGGTTCTGCAGCAGGGGCTCGAGATCGTCCCACTCCATTGCCTTGACGTCCATCAGTTTGGCCAAGGCTTTGGCCATTTTGAAGACTGCGGGCCCGCAATGCGTGAGGAACACGGCTCGTTTCTTATGGCCATTGGCATCCTTGAGGTTGCTACTCTCGAGGAACATTTGGAACCTATCGGTATAGGATTCCCAGTCCTCAGTAGCAGGCTTGAAGGGAGTGGGTGGTGAGTTGATTCCGGCCATGCTGCTGGTTGCTGCGTGCCGCCTCGCCACGTGCTGGATGGTCTCTTTGTCTCACGATCCCACCTTCGTCGCCAGTGTTAGATCTGAGGCGGATCGGTTCGACAGAGATGCGAGACCATTTATGTGAGTTCAGCTCTTTATTAGGTATAGGTAAAGGGTCTGAGAATGTGAGCCGCGGCAGCCCTTCATATAGGGCTGGCTCGCAGCTCGGCAGCCAATGGCAGCACTTTGAATCTCCCGTGATCGACACAGCCAATCGCGGTAGATTCCTAGTGCTCCAATCACAGCCGACCTGTTGACCGATCAGGTCTCCGCTGGTCCGGACCAATCGGGTGCGAGCGTTTCTGAGTATGCTAATACTCTACAGTTAACCTAATCTTACGTAGCCTTTTCTCTGGTAATATTACACTAATAATAAGAGCATACAAAACATTTGCTAGACCAATACTCGAATACAGCTCATCAGTCTGGAACCCACATTACGTATCTGATATTAACACAGTTGAGAAAGTCCAGAAATATTTCACAAGAAGAGTTCTCCACTCCTCTACCCATTGCAGAATACCTTATGCCACCAGACTCGAAATTCTAGATCTAGAAAACCTAGAACTATGCTACCTTCGGTCCAATCTAAGTATAGTATATAAAATCATACACTGCAATGTCCTACCTGTCAATGAATACTTCAGCTTCATCCATAACAACACAAGAGCACACAATAGATACAAACTCAATGTAAATCGCACCAAACTTGATTGCAGGAAATACGACTTCAGCAACAGAGTGGTGAAAGTCTGGAATACTCTACCTGACTCTGTGGTTTTTTTTCCCCAAACCCCAAAAACTTTAACCTGAGACTGTCTACTATTGACCTCACCCCTTTCCTAAGAGGTCTGTGGGGGGCGTGCATAAGCGCACCAACGTGCTTACCGTCCCTGTCCTATTGTCCCCAATTATTAGTTCCTATTTCTTGTATTTAAACTTACATTTATTCTTGTTTCTGTTATACTATAAGCTTTTGACAAATAACATAAAATAAATAAAATAAAAAATAAAACCCTTGAATAACTGCCTCCCACCCATTCCCTTTCAGCTGGTAAGGTGCTGTCCAGAAAGATGGCTAGCCACTTCACTTTTTCCCTTTTTTTCTATTTTTCTATTTTTTTCTTCAACTTCTTCTTTTTCTTGCTTTTTTTTGCGCCCCCCCCCCCATGCTTTATATCAGGGGTCTTCAAACTTGAAAGCTTTAAGACTTTAAGACCAGAATTCCTCCTCCAGTCATGTTAGCTGAGGAATTCTGGGAGTTGAAGTCCACAAGTCAAGTTGCCAAACTTGCTTTATATCATCTTCTATTTATCTTCTTGTTTTAAAGGTTTTAATAAAACATACATATGAACAATTAGAAAGAGTCAGGAAGGAAAACCCTGAAGAAGACAGACTCAAATCCACTCAGTGGATTCTGATGTCTCCGGCGCTACTGTGTCTTCTTTCTTCAGGATGAAAAGAAGAGATAGGTATGTATTTATTTATTTTGTCATGTCCATGTAATGTATATTGGAGATGGCGACCCTTTCAGAGCTATATGCAACAAAATTTCATTTTAATGTATGCTGATTAGTGTACATTCCAAGCAACAATAAAGTTATTCTACTCTACTCTACTCTACTCTACTCTACTCTACTCTACTCTACTCTACTCTACTCTACTCTACTCTACTCTACTCTACTCACACATAAGAATTCAGAGTTTTCTGGTGATTGGCTGAAAGTCATGCAGCTGGCTCTCAGAACTCAGTTTCCTGGTTTCTAGATCAGCACCTTAACCACTACACCAATCTGGCTCTCTACCCATCCTTGTTCTGGATTCACAAAGAGTCTTCCAGAATCTGTTCATCTGATCTACTGGTTTGTGCCTGATCTGAGCCAGCGTTTCCCTTATATTTAAGGGAAAGATTTCCTAGCGGATAGAGATCCTTAGATTCCTCCTCCTCCTCCTCCTCCTCCTCCTCCTCCTCCTCCTCCTCCTCCTCATTATTATTATTATTATTATTATTATTATTATTATTATTATTATTATTATTATTATTATTATTATTATTCCAGCTCTGATTCCCTTTTTGCTCTCCTGATAAAAGCTCCATCATTTTTATAGTTCTTTCCTGGTTATGGAACAGGAAGCCAATCCACCTGATTACTTTGCAATAGGTTGCAAACAATTTGAGCAGAAGGCTGTTACCCATGCATGCATATTGTACAAAGCACAACATATTTCAGTTGAGTATCAGCTTTATTTGAAATGTAAAAGGAGAAGAAAAAAGAGTGCCAGCTGACTTTTAAAACGAATTATAAAATCGTCCAGGATATACTTTGGATTTCCCAGCCCAGCCTATAAACCTGATATTTCCTCATGGTCCCCCATCCAAAACCATGTCAATTTGGGACTTGTTAGAACGATGTTGACCACAGTAACCAGAGTTTCCTGGAAGTAACTTTTTGCAGCAAAGATAAAAGATCTCGGATTCCTTTAGAGATAGTGACGGGTTTAATTGATTTATTTAAAAGACTGCTTATAGCTTCCCCTTTCCAAGGATGACTTTGGGCAGCTAGGCAACAAAGACAAATGGCCATTGCAAGGAAGTGCCACTGAGGCCTGACTCAGAACTCTCCTAAACATATGAACTATCCTATAAACCAGAGTTCCTGGAGCAGAGGGAGAACACCAATTTAGCTGATTTAAAAATGGTGCAGACTTTGGGGAGAAAAGGAATTCAGAGATACAAAATATTCTTGGGCGCAAGAGGGCGCTGTCATCTACTTTATGCTCTCTTTGACTCAAATCAACCTTGGCATTGTTACTAGTCTACTTCAATAAATCTGACTTCTGCTTGACTAGGATTTCTTAACCTTGGCTACTTTAAGGTGGGTGATCTTCAACGCCCAGAGTGCCCCTTGCAACCTGCGGGCACAGGAGTCCTGGCTGAGCCTCCAGTTAAAATACTCTCCACACACACACACACATGCAAACACCATGAACCTGCTTGTGCCCCACTGCTGGGCTGACCTGTGCCCCTAGAGAGGCATCTGGGGACAAGACTGATCCAGCACAGCAGAAAATTGCTCTTAGGAGCCTCCTCCCAGCCACTAGAGGGCAGTAAAGAGAATCAGAAAAAAATTCTGCCATTCTAGCCAGCGATGGAGATATTGCAACCCACTTTGATAGCACAGGCTATTTTCATGAGCTGCTCCTTTGCACACTTGATTTTAAATTGAGGGCTGGGGCTGGGATTCCGGGGCCTAGCAGGACGGCTTGCTTTGAGGTCCTGAGAGATAAACATATTGAGTTAAAGTGCTTTTCTCTCAAGAAGCTTTTTAATCACAGTTGTTTTTTTTTTTACACATAACACCCCCCAAAAGGGATGTGTTGTTTTTTTTTTTAATAGAATAGAATTCTTTATTGGCCAAGTGTGATTGGACACACAAGGAATTTGTCTTGGTGCAAATGCTCTCAGGGTACATAAAAGAAAAGATACATTCATCAAGAATCATATGGTACAACACTTAATGACAGTCATAGAGTACAGTAAGCAATTAAATCATACTACGCAAAGTAAAAAATCGTTAGGATACAAGCAACAAGGTTACAGTCATGCAGTCATAAGTTGGAGGAGATGGGTGAAAGGAAGGATATTAATAGTAATAGTTATAGTAATTCAGACTTTGTAAATAGTTGGACAGTGTTGAGGGAATTATTTGTTTAGCGGAGTGATGGTGTTTGGGGAAAAAAGTGTCCTTGTGTCTAGTTGTTCTGGTGTGCAGTGCTCTATAGCATCGTTTTGAGGGAAGGAGTTGGAACAGTTTGCAGGATGTGAGGGGTCTGTAGATATTTGCACAGCCCTCTTTTTGACTCCTGCAGTATACAGATCCTCCATGGAAGGCAGGTTGGTAGCCATTGTTTTTTCTGCAGTCCTAATAACTCTCTGGAGTCTGAGTCTGTCTTGTTGGGTTGCAGAACCAAACCAGACAGTTATAGAGGTACATAATATTGGAAGAGGTGGTAGTATGGGATGGTTTCTCCTAAGATATACCACCAGGAGAAACCCTATAGATGGGACTACAGTAGAGAGCTTGCCTCATGGGGCTATTTTCGCTAGCAGAAATAATCCGGTTTACACTTTAGATAAGTGTTTGTGAATCCAACCACTTTGGCATGCCTGCCCTTCACTGCTAGTGCAAAATGGGGAGAGTTTTGAATCCAGGACTGATTACAGAGAAAAGGGAAGGAGGGCGAGGAAGAGGCGGAGGAGGGAACGCTCCCTCCTTACAACTTCATTGTGCAGCGATTAGATTCCTCAGATCCTGGGGATATTAACAGCATCCGTTGTGATGATTGTCTCGCCAATATAGGTGGAGAAATTGCTCTGCTTTGTGGTCCCCTGACCTTGGCCCAGCATGTCCTCTCTGATATTCTTGGTCCTTTGGAGAGATGGGCGGAGTATTCCGCCACCTCCAGCTTCAGGATCTCATGAACTTTTGTTCTTTTCTCTGTTCCTTGTGACTGAAAAAGGAGATTGGCAATTTGTATTCTTAAGGAGCACAATACTTCCCTTCCTGGTGTGTGCGTTGTCTTTTCAACCTCTGCTTGCTTAGAAGTTTATTTTTATAAGAGAAGGGTAGCTCAGGTTTCTTTTTCATTTGGTAAAATCTCCATGTGTTTCCTCCCCATGAAAGAGCCTTTGTAAATATTTATTATAAATGTGTTTGGCGAGTCATGCTTCTGTGGGTAAATATCTGCTAACATTTGCTCTTGCACACCATGGGGGATCTTCATGGATACAAGTTCTAGGGAAAGGCATAAAAAAACCCCAAACAATGGCGGCCATGCCACCAGTTGGAACCCTTAATACCAGCCCAGAGCTAAAGTATCTGGAGATGGTGATGATTATAACATAGCGTTTCTCAAATGCAACCATTTTAGTGCACACGTTTTAAGGTCCCTCAGTTTGAGAAATCCCACTTTAGCCAGCTATTCCCAATATCACCACTTCTCGGTCCTTGTTAGAGGCATGGACAGCAAGAAAAATATAATGCCTGTCCTTATAAGAGGAAACACATGATTCTAGTAAGGTGCAACATGTTGCTTTCTATTCACTTGCAAGTATACAGATCAAAGATACTTAAACCATCGTATGTCAAACAGTTAGAATAGGCAACGCTATGAAGTGAGGTGACCCTAAGGACTACGTAGCCGCCTTGATTTATTCCCCGTTTACTCTCAAGGTCAACTGCACATGCCAAGATTTCACTCGGGAGAGCTTCGAAGAGATAGTTCTTTCCAATTAATTGTCTGCTAAATTTAACGTAGCCATGTTGGCTGATTTGGTCAAAATATTTGCAAAACATGACCTCTGCTGGAGTTCAAACGAGGATGGTGGTGTACCATTTGGGGCTTTCTTGGATTCCTTAGCATTCTTCAACATCATTGTGTTCTTCTGGACTGACCTAGGAGAATGGCGAGGGTAGAATGTTTTCATGATTCTTTCCCTTTCTCTGTTGACAATTCTAGTCAATGATTGTGAAAGAACATACCCCGAATCCTTGATCTGCAAGGCGACATGGATCTTGGAGTCTTAGTAGACAACCAGCTAAATAGGAGCCAGCCAAGTGCAGCAGCAGCCACAAAAGTCAATGCAATCCTAAGTTGCATTAACACAGGGATACAATTGAGATTAAGTGGGGTACTAATACCTCTGTAAAGCCTTAGTAAGACCACACCTAGACTACTGCATCCAGTTTTGGTCACCACACTATAAAAAAGATGTTGAGACTCTAGACAAAGTGCAGAGAAGAGCAACCTGGATGATTAGGGGACTGGAGGCTAAAACATACAACAAACGGTTGCAGGAACTGGGCCTGGCTAGTCTAGGGAAGAGAAGGACCAGGGGATACATGATAGCGGTCTTCCAATATTTGAGGGGCTGCCACAGAGAGGAGGGGGAAAACCTATTTCTAAGGCACCCGAAGGCCAGACAAGGAATAATGGATGGAAACTGAACAAGGAGAGATTCAACCTGGAAATAAGGAGAAACTTTCTGACAATGAGAATCATCAACCCATGGAACAGAAGTTGCCCTCGGAAGTTGTGGGAGCGCCATCACTTGAGACTTTCAAGAAGAGAGTGGACTCCCATCTGTCAGAAATGGTATATGGCCTCCCGCTTGGGTGGGGGGTTGGACTAGATGACCTACAAGGTCCCTTCTAACTCTGATTATCTGTTATCTGACACAGCATTCAAGACAGGTAGCCTTCGAGTTATGACCAGAATTGAGCCCAGAATTGATCTTGCTAAGTGAAACTTGTGTTAAGTGAGTTTGCGACTCACTTTTGTGAGTTTGTGACTTTTCTTGTCAGAATTGTTCAGTGAATCCTTGCATTTGTTAACTGATTTTGTTTGTCAGAAGGCCACAAAAGCTGTATCACATGATCCTGTCATGAATATGAATCACTTGTCAAGAATCTTAATTTTATTTATTTATTTAGCCTAGGGCACGTGTTAGCCAGGGATCACTGACGTGGCTGGCTGTGAAAGGATTTTTTTCGGGCGGTGTTATCTCTACCCATGGGATGCCTGAATGCTGGTAGACAATTGGGGGAGGCTCCTTTCTCTTCTGCGGTTTATCCGCTCACAGGAATCGAGGTGCCGAGCTATCGATCTCAGCGGTGCACAGGCCCAGCGTCTTACCACATGGCCACCACAATCCCTCATCTGAATTTTGATCACAGGATTATGGGGATGCAGCAACAGTTGTGAGTGTGAAAAACGGCCATAAGTCGCATTTTTCAGTGCCATTGTAACTTTGAATTTAGACTTCATAGTATTTTTACAGCCCTCTCTAAGCGGTTTACAGAGTCAGCCTCTTGCCCCCAACAATCTGGGCTCCTCATTTTACCGACCTCAGAAGGATGGAAGGCTGAGTCAGCCTTGAGCCTGGTGAGATTTGAACTGCCAGCCGTCTTTAGCCTTGCCCTCTTAGAATGGGTGAAGAACTGTAGCTGAGATGGGAAAATTAAGTTGCTTGAATAAATAAAAGATCAATGAGTAGATTTATTAGTGACTGGAAACTTCCAAATGTTAATGACTAATAATAACTAAATAATAAATCTACTCATGAGAACAGTCTTATGGACCGTTTCCATGAGAGGACTTACTATGCTGATAATCCAGAGTGTAGCATGAAGCAGGAAAACGTTTTTGGCTTCATCACATGGGCTTCCCATTAACATGCCAATGTTGACAGAGAAAAAGCAAAGCAACCTTTGATTTTGGGGTAAAATGTCATAACAACGCCAAGGCTTAATAGATTCTTGAAAGATTGATTTTGGAACAGGAAGTTGTTATTTTCATTAACATTAAGCTAATGACACAATGGCTCTCTCTTGAGTGATAAGGGTTGATAGATCATTGCCATTTGTTTGTGCCTTAAACCTTTTGATCCATTTCTATCCTCTTTCTTTATACTTTTGGAATCTACTCATTCCTGGGCCAGAGGGATGCATTCTGTGACATACAGCAATATCCACCAAATTTCAAGCAGTTATATGATAAATCTTTTCCAGGGTAAAACATACAAGAGATTTTTGCTGAATAGTATCTTTTGATCCTGGCCATTTTGTGTTTGCTATATCGGATGCGAGTATTATAAAATAAATCTCTCTGCTTACATTGATGTCTGTACTAATACTGAATTCACGAGAAACCTGTTCTTAAAATGACATTTATGTATTAATTTGAAGAGCAATGATTGTGCCAAATAGCTGTTGATTCTTGGTGCTGCTAGTTCTTTTAATAAGTTCTTCAGATGCATTTACTTCAGAGTAAGTTCCATTACTCTGGATGTAAAGTAAACTAAAATTAGTGAGTTTAATTTGGCAAGACATGCCCTGGACTGAACTCTAAAGGTGGATTTATTGATTGAAAAAAATCTAAAGTGTGTGTATATGTGATTGTATAATTGTGTGTGTTAAGCCTGGTTTCCCCAAGCAGGGTTAGGGAGACAAGCTAAACAGAATGTGCAGCGTTAGTCAGATAGGCACACAGATAAATGAGTGAGCTAAGCTTGTATGTTTATTAACATACAGTAAAAATAACAGATACGCTTGTGCTATCAAAAATATAGTTATTCCATTATGAGTTCATAGCATAGTCAAAATAACAGTCCAATAGTCATGTATCATTTAGTCAGTCCATTCAGGGATATTCAGTTAGCAAAGTCCGTGTAGAATATCCTATGTCAGTTCACTTACAAGTCAGTCCTTTGTTTTCTCTCCCGTTCGAGCAATGCAGTCTTGAGTCCTTGCAGTAATCAGGGATCATCAAAGCCAGAGAGAGAGCAAGCTGCAGCCTTGCTTCTTTTAAAGTGCTTTCACAACCACTCCCTTAATTACTATCCCACAGTTAAAGTTGCAGACACTTTAACTTATAAACTATGATTACATATTATTATTTACCTAAACCAGTTAGGGTAAAACAATGTTATCCCTAACATTCTCCCCTTTTAGGTTAAATAATAATATAACTATTTACATCTTTAAATCATATTTGTTACAACTCTCTTTAAACTTAGTTACTCCTTGAGCTTTTCTAAATTGGTCTGCAATGTTTTCTTCCGTCATGCAGTATTCCAATTTAATTAGCCCATTCTTTACAGATTCTCTAACATTTAAGTATCTTAAATCAGTATGCTTTGATCTAGTTTTTACAGCAAAACTAGTAGCTAACTTTATAGCTGCTTGGTTATCCTCGTACACAATAATGGAATCTTTTACAGTTATACCCATGTCTAATAATAACTGTTTGTACAAAATTAAGTCAGTGCATAATAATGACAGACATGAAAATTCCGCTTCCATTGTGGACAAGCTGATATGCTGTTGTCTGATTGACCTCCACCCTATTAGTGTTTTACCAAATAATATAGCCATCCCAGATGTTGATTTTCTAGTGTTTATATCAGTTGCAAAACTTGCATCTGCATAGGCACTAAGACTCAAATCACCCTTTGGTTCTATATACAATGCATGGTTCATTGTTCCTTTAAGATATCTTAAAATTCTCTTCAATGATTGCCAATGACATTGATGTGGATCTGAATTAAAACGTGCCAGCTGATTTACACTATAAGCTATATCTGGCCTAGACCAATTGCTTATATATGATAAGCTACCAATCAAAGATTGATATATGGACTTATCAAATTTGGGACTTTGATCATCAGTTTGGCAAACTTCCTGACTCATTGGAGTCTTTGCCGGTTTACAAAGTTCCATTTTAAACGTTTTAATTAATTGGCAAATTTTATCTTCTTGAGATATCTTAAAACCATTTTTTGTTTTGTTAATTATCTATCCTAGATACTTTTTAATTTCACCTAAATGCTTTAATTTTATCTTTTTAGCTAATAATGATATAATCTCATTAGCTTCATTATTAGTCTTAGTTATCAAAGCAATATCATCTGTAAATAATAACAATAATGACACCGTTCCATTATTTTCTCTTCTAAACACACATGGATCTGCTAAACCAGATTTAAAACCTATATTGTTTAACTCTTTCACAATATATTGGTTCCACTCAAACCCAGATTGTTTCAACCCGTAAAGACTCTTTTTGAGTTTCCAACAATCATTACTATTTACTTTATTGTCTTTTATGCCTACTGGTTTTCTTAAATATATAGTGTGCTGCAATGGTGCATGTAGATAAGCAGTTTCTACATCTAAATGGTTAATGACATAGTTTTTCTTAGCTGCCCACACTAATACTACTCTTAAAGATGTTGCTTTAAGACTTGGTGCAAAAACTTCATCGTAATCAGATGCAGTTTGATTAAATCCTTGAGCTACCAACCTAGCCTTATGGGTAACAGTCCCATCATTTCCAGTTTTTACTTTAAATATCCATTTGCACCCAATGGATTTTTCTCCTGGAGGTAATTTAGCATCTTCATAAACTTTCATTACCTTTAATGAATTTAATTCTTTTTCTATTGCCTTTTGCCAATTCTCCTGATCCTTAGCAGGATACATCCTAAGTTCATCTACACTAGTTGGAACTTTAGTTACTTGGCAAACTATACTTGCTTGATACCTATCAGGTGGTCTAGTTACACGTGTAGTACGTCTAGGTATTACAGGACTTACAGGTGGACTTTCATTAATTAACTCTTCTTGATTATCTAACTCTTCCTGATCAACTGTTTCCTCTTGTTCTGGTCCTATTTGCTCTTCTTGGACTTCTTCTTTAATTGGACTCTTCTTATAACTAATCTGATCTTTCTGCCTTTTGTAGGGTTCAATAATTACTTCATTATTTAAATCTTGCTCTAATCTATTCCATCCTACATGTTCTAGGAATTTAGCACTAGCACTGGTGTAAACTCTAGATGTACCTGGTTCTCAGAATCTATAAGATCTATGATTAGATGTATATCCTACAAAATATAATCTTTTAGCTCTATGCTGTCCTTTGTGTCTAAGTTGTGTAGGGATATGCACCCATGCTGGTGCTCCAAATGTGTGAATGTAACTTAAATCAGGTTTTGTACCATGCCACAGTGTGAATGGTAATTCACCTGTTGTTGAATTAACAACATTATTTAATATATGATTACCACACATTATTGCTTCTCCCCATAAATTGTCAGGTAATCCTGAATCAGACATCATAGTTCGTACCATTGATTGTAATGTTTGGCCTCTTCTCTCTATAAAGGCATTATGTTGTGGCCTATATGGTGCAGACATTTTATGTTGAATACCTAACATTCTTAGTCTGTTCTGGAATTTATTATTTGTAAATTCTGTACCATTATCTGTGATAAGAGTTACTAATTTCTTTTTAGTTTTCCTTTCAGCAAATTTAATCCAATTAAAGAGATTTTGATACGTTTCAGTTTTGCTCTTCATTAAATAGCAAAACCCATATCTAGAATAATGGTCCATTATACTTAGTATGTAACGAGCTCCTCCTACACTTGGTTTTTTTCGGACCTATTAAATCTGCAAATACTACCTCTAAAGGTTCTTTGGTAGTAAATCCATCAACTCTATTAGCCGGTGTGACCCTGCTCTTACTTTGATTGCAAATATTACATTGCAAATACTTATTACAAGGTTTCAAACTTATTCCCTTAGATAATTCAACAGTTTTCTTAAGCATTTTAAAATTTAAATGCCCTAGCCTTCGATGTAACAAGTGAATACATTCATCATGAGGTTTCTCATTTTCATAAACCGTGTTAGCCACTTTTAAACCATCATCATTTAACACATATAATTCACCTCTTAAAGATGCAGTAATTTTCTTATCTTCTTTCTCAATTATTCAGTTATCTCCCCTAAATGTAACTACATATCCTAGTTTAACCAAAATTCTAACTGAAATTAAATTAAACTTAAGTTGTGGTACATATAACATTTTTACATTCTCTTTTATAAAAGAACAATATGCTATACCTTGACCTTTAGCTTTCAGTTTCCAGCCATTGGCTAACGATATCTGCTGTGTACTCTGGGACATTTTAATAAAAATTTTGTTATCATTTGTTATACAATGGGATGCTCCACTGTCAACCACCCATAAATTATTTTTTACAGCTCCGTTACTATACATGGCTAACTCTAAATTTTTATTTATCTTTTGATGACTTTTAGTATTCTGGCCAGTGTTCTGACGTTTTGCTTTTTTACAAAATCTTGCCAAATGTCCTCTTCCTCCACAATTAAAACACTTTTTAATTGCGTATGCAGTAGGAGTTTCATTATCTTCTTTTTGAGGTTGCTGCCTCCTTAACTCGTCTCTTTCAAGCCTTCTTCTGGCCTCTTCAATCAATCTGCCAGTTATATCAGTTAAAGTTAGGCTTTCCTTTGGCAATATTTCAAGGGAAATTACATAGTTGTCATAACTTTCATCAAGGGAAGATAGAATTATGTAGACTTGGTGTAGTTCAGAGAAAATAAGCTCTTTCTCGTGCAGTTCTTGAAAAATGCTTTGCATAGTTTTCAAATGACTCAGCATATCACCATTTGTTTGGAGATGCATCCTGAAAAGCTTCCGTGTTAGATTTATGTGAGCACCAACATTATCTCGAACATAAATCCTCTTCAGCTTCTGCCAACACCCAACAACCGTTTTCTCTCCGTGGATATAAACAAGCTGTTGATCAGTTAAGGTTAACCCAATTATGCAAATAGCTTGTTGATTTTTATGCATAAATTCTTCTATCTTTAGTTTATCTTCATCATCCTCTGTATCCCATTCTTCTACGTTTGGTGGATTTTCAATTATGTTCCACAAACCTTCTCTTCGTAGAAGCAGACTACATTTCATAGACCATGATACATAGTTTGTTCCATCCAACTTGGATATAAGGGACAAACTTTGTAGATTGACTTGTGCCATGTTTTCTTATATGGATATAAAACTATAATTAATAAAACACAGCTGTCTGTTTACTGTAATGTATAACAACACAAACTCTCACTTTTACATAAATCTGTTTTATCCTAGTTAAACTGACTTTGCAGCCTCTGGCCCATAACCAGTGTTAAGCCTGGTTTCCCCAACCAGGGTTAGGGAGACAAGCTAAACAGAATGTGCAGCGTTAGTCAGATAGGCACACAGATAAATGAGTGAGCTAAGCTTGTATGTTTATTAACATACAGTAAAAATAACAGATACGCTTGTGCTATCAAAAATATAGTTCATTCCATTATGAGTTCATAGCATAGTCAAAATAACAGTCCAATAGTCATGTATCATTTAGTCAGTCCATTCAGGGATATTCAGTTAGCAAAGTCCGTGTAGAATATCCTATGTCAGTCCACTTACAAGTCAGTCCTTTGTTTTCTCTCCCGTTCGAGCAATGCAGTCTTGAGTCCTTGCAGTAATCAGGGATCATCAAAGCCAGAGAGAGAGCAAGCTGCAGCCTTGTTTCTTTTAAAGTGCTTTCACAACCACTCCCTTAATTACTATCCCACAGTTAAAGTTGCAGACACTTTAACATACAAACTATGATTACATATTATTATTTACCTAAACCAGTTAGGGTAAAACAATGTTATCCCTAACAGTGTGTGTATGTGTGTGTACATGTACACACACAAATATATAGATGTTGACTTGATTCAATTATTAGATAGAGATCTCATCTGAAATATTTGTGTGTATGGATGGATGGATGGATGGATGGATGAACACACACACATAATTTTTGATCGTTAACCCTTCAATTGGGGATTTTGCTTTCAAATGATGAAGGAGAAGGATCAAGAGTAACGTTTCATTGAAGTAAAATCTAGGTCGTACTGGAGAAAGTCCCCTCTAACATATCAGGGAAGAAATATAAGTGTATTATTGAAAATTCAAATATCATATCAAAAAGAAATAAAGCAGTTACAGAGACACGCTAGTCCTGCTATTGAAGTTGGCAATCCTATAGGTAGTTTTTCCCCTTACTGAGTTCTGTTTAGCATTCCATTCAGGTCTATTCTAACATTCCCATTCTATGACGTTCCTTGCCCTTAAGCCATTACTGAGAGAGGTTTTGAAAATGCATAAAATTGCTAGAAGTATACCACCTTATTGAAGGAAAAAGGGAAAAACCCAACACTGTATTGCTATTGTTCTACAGAGGAGTTATTAAGTCTGTCATCTGCACCTTTACAACTGTCTGATTTGGCTCTGCAACCCAACAGGAAAGACACAGATTTCAGAGAGTAATTAGGACTGCAGAAAAAACAATGGCTATCAACCTGCTTTCCATCAAGGACCTGTATACTGCACAAGTCAAAAAGAGGGCTGTGAAAGTATCTATAGACCCCTCACATCCCGGACATAAACTGTTTCAACTCCTACCCTCAAAACGACGCTATAGAGCACTGCACTCAGAACAACTAGACACAAGGACAGGTTTTCCCCGAATGCCATCACTCTGCTAAACAACTAATTCCCTCAACACTGTAAAACTACTTAGTAAGACTGTGTTACTATTATTCTCCTCACCCTTCCTAGTATCTATCTCTTCCCAATTATGACTATAAGCATGTTGCTTGTATCTTCACAATTTATATTGTTTTATTTGTTTCTTAGTATGATTTGATTGCTTATTAATAACCTATGACTATCACTAAGTGTTGTATCTTATGATTCTTGACGGATGTATTTTATTTTTTCTTTATGTACACTGAGAGAATCTGTACCAAGACAAATTCCTTGTGTGTCCAATCACCCTTGGCCAATAAAGAATTCTATTCTATTCTATTCTATTTGATTCTGTTTGATTCTATTCTATTCTATTCTATTCTATAAAATATAAAGGTGGTTTTTGACTGATCATATAAAGATTGCCTTCCATTGATTTAAAATGCCATGACAACGAAGGTGGAATGTTTTCTCTTTTTCAGCCCTCTTTGATAGAACCTGGATTTTTACAATCGTAAACAAGCAGCAAAAACAAGCGAGCTAGCGAGGTCATCTAGTGGTGTCAGGAAACAGCCCACGATGTTTTGTGCTGTGGTCACCCCCCTCTGTAGTGTCTTTCTATCCATGGATGTCAAGACAGCATACCACACGGTAATGCAATATGAGAGGACGTTTTCTATTGTGGACTGAGGAAATGGGAGTCTCTGTTGGTCTTTTCTGGCCACCTGGGTTGTGTTGATTTTCCAGGTGAGATCTTCACTGAGGTAGACTGCCAGGAATTTAAAAGAGGAAACTCTCTCCACACAGCCCTCCCTTGGTGTAAAGATAGATAGATAGAAGATAGAATTCTTTATTGGCCAAGTGGGATTGGACACACAAGGAATTTGTCTTGGTGTAGATGCTCTCAGTGTCCATAAAAGAAAGGATACATTCATCAAGAGTCAAGAATCATCAGGCGCAACACGTAATAATAATCATAGAGTACAATCAGCAATCAAATCATACTAGGAAACAGTCAATATCAATCATAAGAATACAAACGATGAAGTTACAGTCATATAGTCACAAGTGGGAGGGGATGGGCGATAAGGAGTGATGAGAAGATTAATAGTAATAGTAGTGCAGATTTTGTAAATAGTTGGACAGCGTTGAGGGAATTATTTGTTTAGCAGAGTGATGGCATTGGGGAAAGAACTCTCCTTGTGTCTAGTTACTCTGGTGTACTGTGCTCTATAGTGTTGTGTTGACGGAAGGAGTTGAAACAGTTTATATCCGGGATGTGAGGGGTCTGTAAATATTTTCACAGCCCTCTTTTTGTAAAGTGGGGCGAGTTCCTCTCTCTTCTTCTGGATGTCTAACACCATCTCCTTTGTCTTGCTGATGTTTAGGTGCAGGTTGTTTTCTAGGCACCATGAGGATCAGTTTTGAACCTCCCCCCTGTATGCTGTTTCACCTATAATGAGACCCAATGCGGTAGTATCATCTGTGAACTTAATGATCACAGTGGATGGGTCAGACGATACACAATCATGCTTGTACAGTGAGTACAAGTAAGGACTGAGCACACAGCCCTGTGGGGAACCAGTGGTAAGCTTCAGGGAAGTGGATGAGACTTTTAACGACTGTGGCAAGAAAGGCCGTAAAATGGAGCACAATTCACGTAGCCACTTAGCAACAAAGATTTTGGACTCCATTGTGGTCATAAGCTAACAATTCATCTCCATTTTGTCCTATAACAAAATGGAAATGAGGAAAGTGGGTGAGGCTTTTCTCCAATGATTTTGTGGGTACACCAGCTTTTCTTTTCACATTTTCTATGTTGCTGTAATGTCTACTTGGGTGCAATCAGCAGCTGTAATGATTTCTTCCCTATTTTTTCCCCTTCCTGAAAAGCCATCAAGAGACAATCATAATAAGTGATAACAGATAATCAGAGTTGTAAGGGACTTTATAGATCATCTAGTCCAACCCCCTGCCCAAGCAGGAAACCCTACATCATTTCTGATAAATGGCAGTCCAATCTCTTTTTGAAGGTCTCAAGTGATGGTGCTCCCACAACTTCTGAAGGCAGCTTTTGTTCCATTGGTTGATTGTTCTCACTGTCAGAAAGTTTCTCCTTATTTCCAGGTTAAATCTCTCCTTGTTCAGTTTCCATCCATTGTTCCTTGTCTGGCCTTCAGGTGTTTTGAAAAATAGCTTGACCCCTTCCTCCCTGTGGCAGCCCCTCGAATATTGGAAGACTGCTATCATGTCTCTCCTGGTCCTTCTCTTGAAGTGACTGAAATAGGACTCTGGCAAAATCATAATCAGGACCTTGGAGAGTTCAGTAAGGAAGCTACTGTTAAGGTTAACCTTTCCTTCAAGAGTTACGCTCAATGGAAGAAGCTACAAAGCTGAGGTGTAGATAATTCCCTAGTTTTATCTCTGTTTGCTGCATACTCTGGATACAAAGAGCCACGGCTTTTCTGAAACCTGGGCTTTTTTGATGAATGTGGAAATTATGAAAGACGATGAATGTGTATTTGCAGATGATGAAGTTACATCCTTAGATCAAAAATACATGAGGAGATTTCCTCTGAAATTAGATAATCTGGGGTTTAGAGTTGTTTCAAGGTCGAACACCAACTAAATTGAAATTGAATCAATACATCATTGATGTTTGCCAAAGCCCTACTGGGTTGCCAAATCTATGGTCGTGACAACTTCAATTACTTCCTCAAAGTTTGCTGCTTTTCTCTGGTGCCAACAGGATTCAATTATCATGTGAATTTCAGTCTAACAACTAGTATCACAACTTCTGACAATGTAAATGAAGGTATGCAATAATTTACTCACTTGAATTTCTGTGTCAGTTGTGACTCTGGGAAGCTACCATTAGGTTACAGATTAGTTAACAATTTGGGGTCACTTTCCTAACCTTTTCAGAATGGGCCTGTCTAACTCTCTCTAACCTACCATGTGAATATTAAAGATGAAATAGCAGTTATCTTGGTGAGCAACATCCATAAATGATTGCAGCAAGTACAATATTAGGAGTTTTATTGGGTTACCGATCCCTTTAACTGGAGCTATTTCACCTCTCCAAGCATACTGATACATTTGCAACTGATTGCCAGAAGGTTCTTATTAAAGAGGAGAAACCAGCAATAAAAACATGATTTTACTGTCTCCCAACACTTCTGAAAGGTCAGGAGGAAAGATAAACAACTTCCTGCAGCTGTGTCTACATCTGGCACACGACCCACTGCAGAGAACGTGCTTTGGAAAGATAAACAGACCTGCTTGTTATCTTCCTGGTGTCCCTATACATTCATGTGGAGGGGAGAAGATTGAACTTGGCTGCATACCTTCATCAGTGATTAATTTTAAAAAGCTGTCTGGATGTAAATGAATACAAGCCCTTGATTATGAGCACCTAGGGATTAAAGGGTTCATTTCCCATGCTCTTCCTTGATCAGACAGCAGGTTTTAAATGCTTTGTAGGGCTTAGGGGTTGTCACAACTCACAGTTTTGCAAATAGGCTAATCTGTTAACAAAAATAGTTGAAAGTTGCCCAAAATAAAGCAATGGAGCGATCAGCTCCTTTAAGAAGAATGAATGAAAAATACTTAGTGAAGGAAAAGAAGCCATGGTCTATTTGGAAAGAGTGTACCGACACAATTGAATTGATTTGAGATCAAGGAAGGTACTATAAAGCCTTAGTAAGACCACACCTAAGAGTACTGCATCCAGTTTTGGTCACCACATTATAAAAAAGATGTTGAGACTCTAGAAAAAGTGCAGAGAAGAGCAACCAGGATGATGAGGGGACTGAAGGCTAAAACACAGGAATAAAGGTTACAGGAACTGGGCCTGGTTAGTCTAGTGAAGAGAAGGACCAAGAAAGACATGATAGCAGTATTTGAGGGGCTGCCACAGAGAGGAGGAAGGGGTCAAGCTATTTTCTAAAGCACCCAAAGGCCGGACAAGGAATAATGGATGGAAACTGAACAAGGAAAGATTTAACCTGGAAATAAGGAGAAACTTTCTGACAGTGAGAACCATCAATCAATGGAACAGAAATTGCCCTTTGAAGTTGTGGGAGCACCATCATTTGAGACCTTCAAGAAGAGATTGGACTCCCATTTATCAGAAATGGTGTAGGGTCTCCCACTTGGGCAGGGGGTTGGACTAGATAACCTACAAGGTCCCTTCCAACTCTGATTAGCTGTTATCTGTTATCTGATTTACTCATTTATTGGAAAACCACCAACGATCTACACCCATGCCATGAGGAAGACTTGCTGATCTGTGCAACCTTAAAAATGTTTTTTTCTTTTCTTTTTAAAGAGATGCCGAAGGAGGGGAAAACTCTATCTGTGTTAGCAACATTTGACTAGAATGGAGGGCTGAGCCTCTGAAGAATTTGTCATGGCCAAAATACTTGGGAAGGTCAACCAAACCAATTGTCTCCTTTAGCACGTTGAATCATTGGAAATATTTCTAGAGGTAATGAGTAGGAAATTTGTAGTCACTGTTTTACATTGCTAATAGCTCTTACCTTTGGTGCGAACCAATCTGGGAAGGCTTATTTGGAAGGTGATTTGTGCTTTCTTAAATAAACTGACTGAATGCTTGGTGAGATCACAGGAAGTTCTGTATCTCTTGATTAGCATTTTAAAAAACCTGGACAATTACAGGAGACCTCAAGGAGGCCTGGATAGTTGAGAAGAAGGAGGTCATCTCGCCAGTGGGCAGATAAGACTTCAAAATAATCAATCACAATTGCCCCAATTTAATCTGTCACATACTCACATCTGATTAGATATTGCCTTTTTTAAAATAAAAAAAAAACTTGATCATTTGAGGTATCTCTGAGAATGGAAGTATGATGTTGTTCTGGCAAATTGTGACTGCTGAAATCTAACCAGCAGGTCCTATAACATGATGTCTTTGCATTAAATCAGACCCCTCTAATCTGGAGTTTTTCAGAAGTGCTGATTTACACATCCCATAATATCTGTGTGAACTGAAAATAATGGGAGCTGCAATTCAAAGGAACGCAAGGGGGGGGGGGATTGCAGTATTCCTCCCCTCTTCTCTTGTATTCTCTTGTATTTAGTGTTTTATCCTATGCTATTTTAATGTACTTAATCTATTTGTGCTGACATGTATGCTGGGTGTGTAACTTGTAGTAAATTAATAATTAGGCCTGAGAATAGATTGGATATTGTATCATAGAATAAAATAGAATTCTTAATTTGCCAGGTGTGATTGGATACACAAGGAATTTGTCTTGGTGCAAATATTCCCAGTATACATAAAAGAAAAGACATTCATCAAGAGTACAGAATCATAAGTACACTTAATGATAGTCATAGGGTACAATAAATAATCAAATCATACTAGGAAACAGTCAATATAAATCGTAAGGATACAAGCAACAAAGTTACAGTCATACAGTCACAAGTGGGAGGGGATGAGTGATAAGGAGGGTGAGGAGATTAATAGTAATAGTGCAGACTTTGTAAATAGTTGGACAGTGTTAAGGGGATTATTTGTTTAGCAGAGTGATGGCATTCAGGAAAAAAACTGTCCTTGTGTCTAGTTGTTCTGGTGTGCAGTGCTCTATGGCGTCGTTTTGAGGGAAGGAGTTGGAACAGTTTGTGTCCAGGATGTGAGGGGTCTGTAAATATTTTCACAGCCCTCTTTTTGACTCATGCAGTATACAGGTCCTCCATGGAAGGCAGGTTGGTGGTAATTGTCATGTTTTTGGCTTTACTGAATTCATCTGGATCATACAAAGTCCAAGAATTAGACACCAGGGGACTATGCACATAAGCAGTGCTAAGGTTCACAAATTATTGTTGCAACTTATTAATTGTAACTATGATTTATGATATGACCCATCACATTGTTGTATGTACACAGAGAGTTTATGCACTGGAGACAAATCCCTTGTATGTCCAATCACACTTGGTCAATAAAGAATTATATTCTATTCTGTTCTATTCATAATGTAAAATATCTTGGTGCTCTTGCTCTGTTGGCATGACAATTCTCTGAAAACTGAACAGGATTACATTTTCATGGGGGAGACAAGCTGGCAAAATATCCCTCGGTTATGAGTTCAGATATGGTCTGCTTAGAGAGAAAAAAATCAATTAAAAATCCTAGTCTCTATAGAAGAGGCAGTTGGGAAGTAGCTCAGAAACTTGTTAAACAATTGTAAGCCTTCCTTCCTTCCTTCCTGGTCACATGACCCAAAATGAGGGTGTCATTAAGGGAGGAGTCTAGAAGCTCTGCTCTCCATACTTTCCTCTCCCTTTTAAAGCACGATGTAGTGCAAGGGTCTTCAAACTTGGCAAGTTTAAGACTTGTGGACTTCAACTCCCAGAATTCCTGAGCTAACCTGACTGGAGGAGGAATTCTGGAAGATGAAGTCCACAAGTCTTAAAGCTGTCAAGTTTGAAGATCCCTGCAGTGGCTATATTAATAAACTTTTAGATGTCTGATAGGACTACATCACAACAACGAAGTATTATGTTTTTCTTTCTTTGCTTCAAGGTTCTAATAGAAGCCAGCCCTTTATTATGAAAATTGTATCTATATTAGAACTTTACTGTCCTTTGTAGCCATCCAACCCTAATCAATGCATACTAAACCCTACGACCAGCTCAGTCAAGATATAGGCCAGGTGTTTTCAAACTTGATAGCTTTAAGACTTGTGGACTTCAACTCCCAGAATTACTCCTCCAGTCATGTTAGCTCAGGAATTCTGAGAGTTGAAGAATAGAATAGAGTAGAATTCTTTGTTGGCCAAGTGTGATTGGACACACAAGGAATTTGTCTTCAGTGCATATATTCTCAGTGTACATAAAAGAAAAGATACATTCATCAAAAGTCAAGAATCATAAGGTATAACACTTAATAATAATCATAAGGTACAATAAGCAGTCAAATTATACTAGGAAACAATCAATATAAATTATAAGGATACAAGCGACAAAATTACAGTCATACAGTCATAAGTGGGAGGGGGTAGGTATTAAGGAGTGATGAGAAGATTAACAGTAATAGTGCAGACTTTGTAAATAGTTGGACAGTATTGAGGGAATTATTTCTTTAGCAGAGTGATGGCACTTGGAAAAAAAGCATCGTTTTGAGGGAAGGAGCTGAAACAGTTTATGTCCGGGATGTGAGGAGTCTGTAGATATTTTCACGGCCCTCTTTTTGACTCGTGCAGTATACAGGTCCTTGATGGGAGGCAAGTTGGTAGTAATTGTTTTTTTCTGCAGTCCTAAGTACTCTCTGGAGTCTGTGTCTGTCTTGTTGGGTTGCTGAACCAAACCAGACAGTTATAGAGGTGTAGATGACAGACTTAATAATTCCTCTGTAGAACTGAATCAGAAGTCCACAAGTCTTAAACTTGACCCTTGATGTAGGCTAAGATGAAATACTTTAAATTGCAGTACTCGACAATATTTTCAAAGGATACCGGAATGGAGCTTAATGTCTATGGAGAGATTCTCAGTCATCTAGATCATGCTTGTCTTAAAGGTGCTTTATTCAAGAGGCAACTGGACTTTCTGTTTTATTTTGTTTTTTGAAGACATTTCGTTTCTCATCTAATAAGCTTCTTCAGAGCTGGAATCGAATGGGATGGGATGGGAATAGAATAGAAATTAGAATAGAATAGAATAGAATAGAAAAAGAATGGGATGAGAATAGAATAGAATAGAATAGAGTAGAGTAGAGTAGAGTAGAGTAGAGTAGAATAGAATAGAAAAAGAATGGGATGAGAATGGGATGAGAATAGAATAGAATAGAATAGAATAGAATAGAATAGAATAGAATAGAATAGAATAGAATTCTTTACTAGCCAAGTGTGGTTGGACAGACAAGGAATTTGCCTCTGGTGCATAAACTCTCAGCGTACATACAAGTCACCAGTGATAAATCATGATCATCATAATAAAATACAATCATAAATCTTAAGATAGAAAGCTCAGTGATAGTCATAGAATACTAAATAAGCAATCAACATAAATCCTACCAGGATATTAAATAAAAAAACAACCCATGTAAATCATAAGATACAAACTACAATGTTATGGTCATAAGTAGCTAAGGAAATAGGTAATAGGAAAGATGAGAAGAATAGTAATAATACAGCCTTATTAGGTGGGTTGGCATTCTAGGGCATAAGACCGTGTTGTGGGAATTAGGTGTTTAGCAAAGCTTTGTGGGGGAAAAACTCTTGTTGGATCTAATTGTTTTGACACACAATGCCCTATAGGACAGGATGTAGTACAATATAGAAATTCTTAATTCTTCTTGGACCTAGACGAAATTTGCAAATGTGAGAACCCTTGCTTTATAGGTACACTACATGGGGTCCTTGACTTGCAGCCATAATTGAGCCCGGAAATATAGTCGTAAGTCATTGCAATCATTAAACAGGTCACCATGATTTTATACCAATAGCATTTAGATTTACTTTACAGTGCTTTTACAGCCATCTCTAAGTGGTTTACAGAGCCAGCCCACTGCCCCCAACAATCTGGGTTCCCGATTTTACCGACCTTGAAAGGATGGAAGGCTGAGTCAACCTTGAGCTTGGTGGGATTCGAACCGCTGAACTGTTAGCAGCTGGCAATCAGCAATTATGACCCTTGTTAAACAAGGGCCATAGTCATTAATTGAATCCATTTTATCCAAAGGGCTTTTTTTTTGCCAAAAACCAGAAGTAATGACTGGAACAAGACAAAAAAAAATGAAAATCATGGCCGCATGACCGAAGGATGGTGCAAATATCGTTAAAAGTGAACTGGTTTTTAAGTACCCAAAGTACAATCACGTGAGTCTCTCTCTCTCTCCCTCCCCCCATTTGTGGTTGTCATAAGTTTGAATTTGGGTCATAAGTATTTTGGAGGGCAGGGGTCGCCAAACTTTTGGACCTCAGGGACCACCAAACTCATAATTTTAAATCCTGCAGACTAGAAGCCCTGGGAAAATCCCAAAAAAAGTCTGCAGGAAAATTCCCCACCCTGTTTTCCTACCAATCGATTGATCTTTATTTGGGATCGCAGGATACTGTCTCCAGCTCCATTCTCAGGGCGAGAGAGAGAGAGAGACTTTTGGCTTCATGCAAGGAAAGCAGCAGAAGCAGCAGAAATCTTTCTTTCTCTCCCCCCAAATTCCACCAGAAACGAGTCTTTGTGAGACTTGTCGTGCCAGTGCAGCCTCTTGGAGCAGGATGCCTTGCAGGGCCCAAAGACTCATTTCTGGAGGAGTTTGGGGGAGAGAAAGAAAGACTTTTGCTGCTTTCCTTGCATGCAGCCAAAAGCAGAAGAAGAAAGAAGCTGAAAGAAGCAGCCCAGTGGCCAAGCCAGGTGCATGGGGGCAAGTCCCCGCTCCACCTTTTTTGTGCTCCCCTCACTACCTAATGTTGTTCGCAATGCAAGCGAAGCAAGCCTGGTGTTCCTGCGGGTTATGTGGGCAGCGCAGCCTTGTGTTCCCACACAGCCTGGATTAATTGCTTTGGGGATGACATTTTTTCTGCGGACCACCAAAATTTTCTCATGGACCACCAGTGGCCCCTGGCCCACTGGTTGGCGACCACTGCTTTGGGGGTTTACATTGTAATTTTGAATGTTTGCTAAGCGGCCAGTCATAAACTGAGAACCATCTGTAATTTATTATCAGCCATACCATATAATCCCCTCTTCCTGCTCCAAACAGGATAAACACTCTTTCAGATTTTGTTTTGGTTTTATTTTACCAGGTTGGCATTTCCCCAGTGGCAAGAAAGAATGGTTTGTAAAATAAGTAAATAAATAAATAAAAACTATCGGTTTCCTGATCCCACTCGTCGTATTATTGATGTTGTCTTAACAGGATAATTTTATATATTAAAAAAGCATACAATGAATAGAGGTTTTCCCCCCTCTATATTGCAATGTGATTAATGAGAAAAAAATGCATTTAAAATAGTTATTTGCAGTATGCTTTTTAAAACAACTTCTCCTCCTTCTCCTTCTCCTTCTCTTCCTCCTCCTCCTCAAAAAAGCTATAATCTATTGATTTATGTTATCATTGCCTCAATAGAAATTCCCCAAAGAAATTGTAATTGGTCCAAACTATTTTTCTTGCAAAAAATAACTATAGGTAGACTAAAATTATGGGGTGAAGAGGGAGCAATAAAAATAGTCAAATATGTGGTGGGATGAGTGGGTTGAATTAATATGAGTTTCTCCTTTCCTTTATAAAAGGAAATAAGTATTATTACTTACAGTACTTATTTCCTTTTATAAATATATCATTATGTCATGCTATTATGTCAATACCAAGCATGATATATTTGCTTAACATCATAAATACTTATCCCCCAATATTTTCTCTTCCTTTTATACTGCTATATAATTCACAGCATTGATACTTTGTACAAATGAATATCTTTGGCTTCTCAGAACAAATTTAATATCTGCAACACAATTTTATTTGGGTTTCTTAATTCATTTCTAAAATGTATTTACAGTATAACAGACACAGGATCATTATGAAGAAAGATTGTAGACATAGCCCTTATGTCTTCAATCTTCAACGCATTTGATATATTAAAAAAAGAGCCATGTGGGATCAGCCTTTGAAGGCCCATCCGATCCGATCTGATAACTAACAAAGATGTTTATAGAAATCAATAACAGACAGTTTGTAAACTGTGGTACTAGTAGCCAACAAAAAACTGAATTGTGTGCAATTTGCATTGGGTATACAGCAAAGCAAACAAACATTGAGATCTTTTTTTAAAGAAAGAGTGCAGAGAAGAACAACAAAGATGATTAGGGGACTATAAAACATATAAAGAACGGTTGCTGGAATTGGGTACATCTAATTTAATGAAAAGAAGGACCAGGGGTGACATGATAGCAGTGTTCCAATATCTCAGGGGCTGCCCCAAAGAAGAGGGAGTCAAGCTATTTTCCAAAGCACCTGAAGGCAGGACAAGAAACAATGGGTGGAAACTAACGAAGGAGAGAAGCAACTTAGAACTAAGGAGAAATTTCCTAATAGTGAGAACAATTTGCCTCCAGAAGTTGTGAATTCTCCAACACTGGAAGTTTTTAAGAAGAGATTGGAAAACTATTTGTCTGAAATGCTATAGGGTTTCTTGCCGAAGCAGAGGGTCAGACTAGCAGACCTTTAAGGTCCCTTCCAACTCTGTTATTCTATTCTATTTTAAAGTTTCAAGCCACGTTGCACCATGACAAAAATTTTGTCATCAACAACTCTTGCAGTCTGTACATCAGTCCTGGATATCCCCCGTTTAATTTACCATATCATTGGGAAATTTCATGGAATAAATTCAGTGTTTGTGAAGCATTACCACCGTGTTATCACTTGACATGCAATCAATCAAGTGATGTGACTTTAATTTATTATTTCCTTCAGTGATGTAGCAGGAATTTACAAAAACATCTAAATGTTACTTCATTCCAAAGGTGAAGGAAAAGGATAATTCTAGCATCTAAATAATAATGCATATCTGGTAAAGAGATGGATTAATACAGTACACAAACAAAATAAACAGCCATACTGAGTACATTGATAAACAATGGCCCTTTCCACATTTTACACCAAGCTAAAACTATGCTCTTTTACATATAACTTTTATTGTTTTATCAATGTATAAAACACAAACAAAAATAGGAAATTAAGGGAAGACAAAAGAAAAGAGGAAAGGGAAGAAAGAGAAAGCTGTTTTCTGACTCTAGCACAGTGCAAGATAACATTACAACCTCAACTTTTTAATTTTACACATTAATATATAACTAGCCATTTTTATAACTTCAAATCTATCCAATCAGCAAAACCAAAGACAAAGTTTAGGGGTCTTTTTCATCGCAAGCACAAAATCCAGACGTGATATCCAAATAAAAAACATAAATATATTCTCCTCTTTCAATAGAACAATCATTTTAGCCATTACTGCTTTACATTCCTTGCTGTTGAAATAATATGTACTTCTACAACTATTATGGATTATGGATTACTGAAAATGAGCCAACTATTTCTATTTTTTTTCTGGCCTATTAGAGCAACTAAACAAATTTCTTCTGTGGTTTTTTAAAGACTTAAAAGAGTATGTAAAAGTGTTAAAAATTTTAAAAAAATGAATTCGTAGTAGCATAATAATTATTAAGAAGTTATAACAATATCAGGTGATGGGATGAAAATTAATGATTTAAATTACAAGAACAAGAAAACAGACTAAACATTAGAATGAATGTCCTGATAGTATAAATTGTTTGACAGTAAGAAAAGACTGCCTTGGAAGTTAATGAATTTCCCTTTGTTAAAAGTTTATAAGACAAGGTTGCATGGCTACTTGTCAAGGTATAAGAGTAGTGACAATTTTGCACCTTTGTGCTTTGGAATGATTCTAATCACAAGGTGTAATGTGTATTAATACAAATTCAAAATTCAAAATATTCCGTTCACCTATCCATAATTAAAAGTTGATTATCTGTGTGCACACCTGGGAAATATATTATATGCTAATTGTTTCTTGAATTAATTTATAAATAGTACTGATCTTTTAGTAAGCTGAGAGACTTTTGAATAAAAAATCTCTAGCAGTAATTGTGAGTTATCCAGTCACTTAGCTGAGTTAGCAATTGCACTTAGACTTATATGCCTCTTCACAGTGCTTTTACAGCCCTCTCTAAGTGGTTTACAAAGTCAGCCTATTGCCCCAAACGATCTGGATCCTCATTTTACCCACCTCGGAAGGATGGAAGGCTGAGTCAATCTTGAGTGAGTCAGAATCGAACTGCCCAATTGCAGTCAGCAGAAGTAGTCTGCAGTACTGCATTCTAACCACTCCACCACCACGGGCTCATTAAGTGACTATTCAAATCAGATAATCTGCTAGGTCATTACAAATGAAAGCAATCCATAGTGTGGTTATACACTTCCTTTCGCTGGATGGAATTTGTCTGTGTTCAAGTATCCAAATCATGTACTTTGCGTATACTAAACACACAAAGAAAAGGGTTGGCATCTCAGATTGTCCTTTCTCTTGTCATACCCAATCAAGATCCCTGAGATAACGGCCATCAAAAAATTGACAGAGTATTGGGTTTTATTACACAAATGTGTGGCTCTGCTATTGTCAATATAGGTTTGCTTGAGAGAGCTATTCTATATACGGAGTGAATGTTAATTTTGATAATTTATTATTGAAGTTTGTTTGACGTATTTCCTATTTCATGAACAACTTCTTGTTGTTGTTCTTTCAATTATGACCCAAAGCAGGGTTAGACCTGGTCATGATTTTAAAGGAAGAAAATCAGAGTCATTAGAAAACTGAAAAACTTCCAGAAAAAAAGGCAATAGGAAATTACTTCCCCTATGACTAAAAACTATGTTTCTTTGTAGTTACTACCATGAATTGAGCCCAGCATGAGAAGATATACGTTCGGATAATTCTTTAGCATGTTGGAAATCATATATCATCTTATGCCAGTCTATTTAGTCTGAATGTTGATGGGAGATATAGATAGCCTTGAATCACATCAAAGAAGAATCTGTCAATCGGAGGCAAATTGGTATACGAGACCCACTTTTAAGTCCATTTTTAAGTCTTAGAAATTCAGAACAACCTCTCAATCTTGTTGCTGTCTAATGCAAAGCTGTCCCCTGGCTTCACTGAATTATGACTGTTCTTTTATTTATGCAACTCATATTTATCTCAAGATGTCAACGATCTTTTGCTTCATTTTCTGAGATGGAAACATAAATATCTCATTAAAACATTAGGGCTGAGGTTTCTTTTGGAGGGGGAGCGATGGTGGGTCTGTTCTAAAAGAGAAGAGGTCAAGGGTCAGTTGTAAGCAACAATGTTGGGAAAGCATGTTTTCTTTTAGAAAGTGGAGTTTTGACTTCTTCCTCCCTTACTAATTTCACTCATTGGCCTCTGAAGTGGCTTTGGTTTCAGGGTCAAAGAAGGCCCCTCTTGGAGACAGCTATTAAAATAAGATAGGAAAGCCAACAAGGTCAGAGCAGTCTTTTGAAAATAGCCAAATAAAGTCTTATGCCCTATTAGAACTAAAGACAACTGTAATCCATTCTCAGCACGTAAAGAAGCTGGGTAAAATATTTTTGTCTGAGGAGAAACAACAGGAAGAAAACAACAACAACAAGCCAAAAGTGGAAGAGCTTCACTCTTAACCCTATCATCCTCCCCTGTTTATCTAGTTAACCACTTCCATATGAGCAAACAACCACAGTGATCGTTCCTCTTTAGGGTATCTCCATTAGGCGTTCTCTTTTCCCCTTAAAGTACACTAAGGAGATGCTAATGAAAGCTTGAACCAAAACAAAACTTTATCAGAACCTTTTCCATAGTAAAAGAAAGAAAAGGAGATGACAATTAGCCTGGTCTGCTTTTGCATCTCTTCATTTGATTAATCTAAAATCGAATCCCTGTAATGGGTAACTTTGAAATCCATGCTTGCTAGGTTTGGATGCATATTCTGGATATCAAGAAGGAACCAAACCTTCGTAGAGCTATTGTAGGATGAATCTTATCCTAACTATGTAGGATAAGACATTCAGATGCAAAATATCCAGTATTCTAAGTGTTTTGGATGGAGAGGCTTTGTCTCAAGTCACCCGGAGATTGATATGCCTTTATTCTATCAAAGGCACAACTGTTTTGCATTGGGTCTAATAGTGTTGCCTCTACCATTTTTCTACTCTTGCCTGTGTTAAACTTTTGAATATCTAAGCTGATGGAATGTACAGTTTCCTGTTGAAGCCATCAGTTTAATAGTTAAAATAGGAATTAATACATTAATTAATTAATTAACCCAAAGAATTTGTTTTTTATGTTGTAGACAAAAAAGAAAAAAGAAACTTACAACAACAGCAACAACAAATAGCAAACAATGGTGTTTCTAAGGAAACAAACCCAATTGGGAATAGACTATGTATGTATGTATGTATGTATGTATGTATGTATGTATGTAAGTAAGTAAGTAAGTAAGTAAGTAAGTAAGTAAGTAAGTAAGTAAGTATGTGTTTATACAGGAGAGAAAGAGAGAGACTTCCGCAAGTCTTAAAGTTGCCATATTTGGAGGCCATTGTTCAAGTCAATCAGCTTGTTCTTTCTTTCTTTCTCTCTTACACATCACCTCCCAGAATTCCTCAGCAAGCCATGCTTAGCCAGTTTTCTCAGGCATAGAAGACAAGTGGATGTTTTTGGTTTTTGGATCAAGAAGCTTCTCTCTACCCAAGACTGGCAAATTAAAAAAAAAACATATTTCTAAAAGCCTGCACTGGCAGTTTGGCGTAATAATATCCCAGTTGTAATATAAAAAGTATCTCCAGAACTATCCAGAAGTTTATAGAATTCGTCAAATTGATTTTAAAAAATCCACCTGTTTTGTCTGTATAAATATGAAACTTTGGTAGGCTGTGGTCACAAAATCAAAGTTTGTGATTAATACAGCCATTTTTGCATAGGCTTTAGACATAAGCAGGTGAAATACAACAGTGTTAAGTCTAGTGTTATCAGTTCTATGCCACAAACATTAAAACTACAATACAGGAAACTCTAGACTAGACTTAAGCTTATCAATGTACAGGTTGTAGTTACCATAAATAGGGAAATTGTCACTCCTGGCCACAGAAAGAACCCATACAGGATTAAAATAGACATTGTAGACTGTTGGACTGGATATGCTGGTCAGATCTGATTCTTGAAAAACATCTGTTGTGGCTGGATGTTCCTCGAATACTGACACATTTCCTGTGTTTCTTGTGAAATATTCAAAACTCTGTGTGGTTGGGCAGAGAGGATAAAAATTTTTTTGTACATAAACTTCTGAAAGATCATGATTTTCTAATAAATCTAATCTAATAAATACTTTCGAATGACCCAATCCTCTCTTTCTGCACCAACTGGAAAAGATTCTTGAAGATGTGATAAGCTGTGGTTCTGAGTTGGCCGAATTATCTGAGGGATTGGAAGTCACTTAGATAAATATTCTAAAGAGAGGATAAGGATAATTAAAAGCTTAACTTTTGGAAGTAGCTCTAAATAATATGATAACCCAGAGAGTACAGACACATATTTACATTCATTTGTTCAATGTGTGATTAAAAAGTATTCTGCTCTGAATATATTGAAGTTGACTAAATCAGTTGAAATTATCATTTCAATTAGTTATTGCTTTGGAACTATTGAATTGAATTGGAAATATTGGAGTGCTCCAATATTTGAGGGGTTGCCACGAAGAAAAGGGAGGACAACCTATTCTGCAAAGGCAGGACAAGAAGCAATGGGTAGAAACTGAACAAAGAGAGAAGCAACCTAGAATTAAGGAGTAACTTTCTGACTCTGAAAACAATCCATCAGTGGAACAACTTGCCTTCAGAAGTTCTTTGTGCTTCATCACTGGAGATTTTTAAGGAGACAAGGAAGAGTCAACCTATTTTTTCCAAAGCACCAGAAGGTAGGACAAGAAACATGGGATGGAAACGAATCAAGGAGAAAAGCAACCTGGAACTAAGGAGGAATTTTCTGACAAAACAATCAACCAGTGAAATAACTTGCTTTCAGAAGTCATAGGTGCTCCATCACTGGAGAGCACTGGACAACTGTTTCTGGACAACCATTTCTCTGACATGATATAGGGCAGTGATGGCAGTGATTTTTGTTGTGGTGTGCTGAAAGAGTGTGTGTGTACGATAGAACACATGCTCACACCCACAATGCAATGCTCCCCCCTGTGCATGCACGCGCAATACCCCTGCCTCGCCCCTTTACCTGCACTGCACATGCGCACACCTCCCAGCTGATTTTGGGCCTGTTTGAGGCCATTTTCGCCCTCCCGGAAGCTTGAGGGAAGCCTCGGGAGGCCAAAAAACAGGCCTTCCGGAAATAGCGGAAGTGCCCATTTTCAGCCTCCAGAGCCTGGGGTAGGCTGTTTTTGCATTCCCTGGGGCTCGAGGGAAGCCTCTGCAGCCTTTGAAGGCTGAAAAACAGGCCTGTTTCAGCACTTCCGGTATTTCTGGAAGGCCCGTTTTTCAGCCTCCCAAGGCTGCAGAGGCTTCTCTCAAGTCTCCGGGAAGGCGAATATGGCCTCCAATGGGCTGAAAATCAGCTGGGATTCGCAGGCCCACTCAAATGGCTCTGCGTGCCACCTGTGCCCACATAATCTATATGTATAATGTAGCCTTGAAATGCAGTAGTCTTAATTGCTAAAGCTGTCCATTTTGTGACATGAAGTGTCTTGGCGTAATGAATATTTATCTCTTACCTATTTTATGAAAAGAAGAAATTGCACCTTGCTATTCAGTAGATAGGAAATTTATTGGGCCATTGCCCAGCTACTCCATCATGCTTTATTGAATAATGAGAAATCCCCATGGCACTGGAAATGTGTAGTGTTTTAATGAAACTGATCCAAGTTATATGGGAACTACAAAACTGTGGGTAGCTTGGATAAAATGGTCATCCGAAGAACAAATGTTCAGGAGTACTTCTCTACTATCAATGCTTCTTTTCAGCCACTGCTATCAATCAGTTTTAGTACAGTCATCTTGGTAAAGCATAGAGAGGAACTGTTTTCTTATTTTTACTTCACATATTCCATGATTGTACTTATTTTGGAAGAAAACTCTCAGTCCTGTCTTTGATTCTGCTCTCCAAATATTAGATAGTTTATCAGTTTGTTATCATTGACAAAAGTTCTTCATCTTGACTTTCACATCAATTCATGGACTATTGCCTGAAGCAAATAATAATTAATTGGCTCTTCTTGAAGTCCATGGTACTCTTCATGTTCTGACCAAGGCTTCTGAGACCGTCATTAAGCACATGCTCTGTTAAAACAACTCTTGTTTTATTTCAATGCTGGGAATAATGTTCATTCCCAGCCTGCTATGAGTCCCAAACAGTCCCTCAAGATAAGCATCCACCTTTCTTTCCTTTGAATTAATGCCAACAGCTAAAGTGCCAAATGAACTATAAAAAGCCAACCGAAGTATAAAGTCCACATAGAGCTTCAAGGATTAATCCAAACAGAATGAACGACTTTGCTTCCTGCAAAAAGTTTCTCCACCTTCGCACCTCCTTTATATCTTAGGGGAGGGACAATCACCTCCAGGCCTTACTCCTGAGTCGCCCCATTTGTTTCAGCTGCTCTTGCCTTCTGGCAGCTCTGCGCACAAGCTCACTGGGAACAGGCTCCCCTGGTTCCTCTGCCTCGCTGCTGTCAGATTCTGGAGGCTCCGGAGTCAGCACCCCTCTCCCAGATGGTCCTGGCCCCACCTCTGCATCAGACACAGGACCCTTATCCAAGTCCTCTCCAGACTCCCTGACTGGTCTTCGTTCTTCCCCACTGTCCGATTCTGCTGCTGTCTGCACAGGCTGCTGGCGAACCACAACACTTCATAACAACTTTATCTTCCTTCCTTCCTTCCTTCCCTCCTTCCCTCCCTCCCTCCTTCCTTCCTTCCTCCCTCCCTCCCTCCCTCCCTCCCTCCCTCCCTCCCTTCCTTCCTTCCTTCCTTCCTTCCTTCCAGATTTGTAAACTAAGCCACATTGAGCCAATTATTTCTTCAAAGAAACAACACATTCTCTCTTACAGATCACAATAACTTTTGAAAGACACAGCTTCACAGATCATAGAGGTGAAAAAAATTATGACTTATTGAGTAATATTCTTCCTGATTTTCTTAAAGCAGCATCTATCGTACATGTGCTATCATCTAATGGATAAGAAAACACGGAAAAAGTTAGCAAGTATAATGTCAGGTCAGAGAATGATTGTATATACAAGAAGAGCATAGTGTGGTGGTCTGTTTGAAGCAAGCAAATGGACAAAACAATTATACCAATAACATTATATTTGCACCTAAACAATTATTCAACAATTCAACAATTTTAGCAGAATTTACAGCCACATTACAACCACACAAAATATATGTCTTTGTATGCCTGTGCGTGTGTTCCTATTTTTTTTCCTTTAAAAAGAAAGTGACATTAATTTTCAACAACAAAAAAATGGATCCATTTTGGGAAACTCAGGGAACTATGTCATTAACAGGAAGACATTTAGGAAGGAAGAGTTGGAACAGTTGGCTTGACTAGCATCCAGCTTTGCTCTGGCACACAACATCATCTCTCACCATGGCCAAGTAACTGAAGCAGATGTTCAGTGGTAAGTTGCTAGCTGTTGTTAACGGAGAGTTGCAGCTATTTTCTGAACACCTATTTTGAAACATGTTCATAAATCATGTATCCATGGTTATGGAACTATAGTTTCAGATTTTGGTCTGAACTTATCTGCAGGAAGAAGTTTAGAGATGGACTGAGAACCAGAAGCTGTGGAGCAAATAGAATGATGCTCACCTGAGAGGATCTTAACCTCTTTATTTCTTCTGAGAAGTTCCCTTATTTGGACTCGGGTGAATGACTTTTCTGGACAGCCATATCAGCCCCAGTGTGAACTATTAGTTCACTAAGTGAACTATTCAAAAGGACAACTTGAGATGTTCAGTGGCTACAGGTCCCACATCTTTATTTGAAGAACCACGTTATGATAGGTGGACAACTGAGAATTTGGAAAAGAAAAGAGAGAAATCCAAGGGCATACAAGGAACTATCTTCCTCCAGTTCCATTTTGAAAAGGACAAAATGTATAGGTACTTATTTGCTCGTCTCCCTGTCTCTCACACACAGATACATCTCGATACAAGCTAATATTAAACAGGAGAATGAGACTTTCTACCCTGTCCTTGACTCTATTTTCTTCCCTTTAATGTCTTCATTCTTGATGCTGGTTTACTATAGGAAATTATAGCCTAATCAGACAATAAAAGCCAGCCAGAAGATGGTAATTCTAGCCGTAGACTGGAGCAGATAAAAGCCTGGGTTTTTAAGCCTGAGAGATAAAAAGTGTGTGCATTTTCTTCCTCATTATTCTGTGAAGAGTTTTCCACACTATTTCCTGCTTGAGGTTACACACAGGATAAGCATCCTATACAGAATTAAGTGAGAAGAGAGATGCTGTCAGGACCAACCAAGCAACATTTTCACAAGTTAATCTCTCAAAGAGCACCGGGGTCTTTATATAATAGATCTGTTTTTTGCAAATTAGAAGTCCGTTTCCTTGTCATTAAGGCCAGGTTCCAGATGCTAACAGAGATACCAAGTCCATCCATCATGCTTCATCTGTGTTTAGCCAGGAGCTGGTGAAATAAAAAAACAGCAATAAATATTTAAAGCTGGTCTTTTTAAAAGTAATTAAAAACCAGCTGCAGTTACAATAGGAAGAACCAAGGCAAACTGTAGTTACTAGCCTGTTAATTGTCTCTCAGATAGAATTCTTTATTGGCCAAGTGTGATTCATTCCCCACCTCCAAGATGGAAGCGTGCATAGACGCTGTGGCTTTGAGCTCTTGATGTTATAATGGAATGAGTGGGCAAAAACTAGTCTATACCCTCAGGGCAGAGGTGGCATTCATCAGGTTCTGACCAGTTCTGGAGAACCGGCAGTGGACATTTTGAGTAGTTTGGAGAAACACCTCTGACTGGCCCCGCCCCTATCTATTCTCTGCTTCCTGAGTCCCAGCTGATTGACTGGGCTTCTTTTGTTGTCCTGCACAGGAGAATGGAGCTGGAAAGCAGGTTAGTGGGGTGGGGAGGGAGTGGGATTTTGCAGTAATCTTACCCTGGGAGTGGGGAGGGAATGGAGATTTTATAGTATCCTTCCCCTGCCATGCCCACCAAGCTATGGCCACCAAGCCATGCCATGCCCACCAAGCCATGCCCACAGAACCAGTAGTAAAAAAATTTGAATATCACCACTGCCACAGGGAGTTACTAAAGATTGGGTTTTCTAGTCGACTAGCTATTACCAGCGACTTCCAGGGGTCTCATAGTATTCCGGTAAGCACTTCTTTATTCTCCTACCATCGGACAGGAGATATAGAAGCATAGCCAGCCAAATGAATAGGCTGAAAAATAAGCTTTTATCCGTGGTCTGTCAGACTTCTGAACACAACATAAACACCACAATTAGGTGGTTAAGACTTGCAGAGCTAGCACCCAGGGAGGCTCATTTCAATTTCATTGTACCCATGTTGTGCATTGACAATAAACGTTTGATTGACTGATTGATTGACACACAAGGAATTTGTCTCTGGTGCATAAGCTCTCAGTGTCCACAAAAGATAAGTCATGATCATAGTCATCATAAATGTATTCATCATGAATCATAGGATACAAAACTTAGTGAGGTACTTAGTAAGGTACTAAATAAGCACTCAACAAAAATCCTACTAGGAAACTAAATAAAGCAATATAAATTGTAAGGATACGAGCAACAAAGTTATAATAATCATAAGTAGAAAAAGAGATAGGTAACAGAATAGAATAGAACAGAACAGAATAAAATAGAACAGAACAGAACAGAATAGCTTTACTGGCTGTGTGATTGGGTACACAAGGAAATTGTTTTGGTGCAAATGCTCTCAGTGTACATAAAAGAAAAGATACATTCATCAAAAGTCAAGAATCATGAGGTACAACACTTAATAATAGTCATAGAGTACAATAAGCAATCAAATCATACTAGGAAACAGTCAATAAAAATCATAAGGATACAAGCGACAAAGTTATAGTCATACAATCTCAAGTGGGAGGGGAGGGGTGATAAGGAATGATGAGAAGGTTAATAGTAATAGGAAGGATGAGAAGAATAATAGTAATACAGTCTTAGTAAATAGTCTGACAGTATTGTGGGAATCAGCTCAGGGAGCAGCACTTAGCCAACCTTGGCAAACCCAACATAAGTAGGGTTGGATTTATTTTATATTGGGATGAAATTCCATTAGGAGTTCTATAGGTTATAGAGCTGAAGAAGTTTCTTGGTTGAGATGTGAAATGTCTTCAAAGAAAAACAGGAAAGTCCACTTGCTTCTTGAAAAAAAGCATGACCTGGATGATTGAGAATCTCCGTAGATGTGGCATCTAGAACTATAAGCAGAAGTTGTAAATCCATGTTAGGAGGACAGACCTAACATGAATCTTTCTCCACTGTTGTGAAGATTTTAACATGCTTGATGTTCAAAAAGTGTGTTCATTTTCCTGCTTGATCATTTAACACTTTGTATTGAATTGAAGACAGGAAGTAGAAGTGACGGATGTAAACTAATCAAGGAGAGAAGCCACTTAGAACTCAGGAGACATTTCCTGACAGAACAATTAACCAGTGGAACTACTTGCCTCCAGAAGTTCTGAATGCTCCAACACTGGAGGTTTTTAAGAAGAGATTGGACAACCATTTGTCTGAAATGGTGTAGGGTTTGCATTTTTAGCTCAGTGAGATGATTTTAAATAGTGAATGAGTGCATGTTCCACTAAGGAGCCAACCTTGAGTCTACTTCACTGAAAGAAAGACTGGCCCAGATCAGCTGTTCCTAGCCAAATCTCCCAGATAGTGGGATTCCAGAAAAGCACCTAACTGGCCTCTCTTCAACCCATTTTTTAAAGCTCTATTTTTCTGATCGATGGGCTCTATGGGAATTCTCTAGACTAGAGGAAGGACCACCTAAGACACGATGAGAGGACTGTCAAAGTTCCCCACCATAAAACTAAAGCTACTGTAATGTTCAATAGCCTCTAGTGGAAAGTAAATTCCTTATTGACTTGACATATCCCTATCAGGAACATCATGACTATTCCATGGATTAGAAAACGATGGAAACAATACCTACGCAGATGTTTTACTTTGAAGTTATTTTACTTATCTGGCACACCAATAAATATCGGGACTGCTGTCTGTTCAGCATACCAGCCTGTTAAGAGACGGCTTGAAATCTTCAACATTTCTTGGATTATACTATCATGCATGGTGGACTTATACGAAAACCCAAAATTTCTGGCATAAAATTCAGAGCTGGTTAGAGGAAATGGGTGAAATTAAAATTGAATATAAACCTGAATTCTTCTTACTGGGAATTAATATAGAGAGATATAATAAAGGCATGATGGACCTAATAATACATGTGATTATGGCTGCAAGACTAGTCTATGCTCAAAAATGGAAACTCAAGGAAATTCCAGATGAAACAGAGATAATTAAAAAAGATATGGACATGTGCAGAAATGGATAAATTATTGCAGGAATTAAAAAATTAAGATGAATCTGAATATTATAAGGTATGGGAAAAGTTTTACAACTGGTTGGGAAAGAGGAAGGACTCAAAATGCAAATTAAAATAAGATAATGATGTTAAAAGTATAGATTAGGATTAATTAAGAATTGTTGATACTGATATATACTGTATATTATGTCTATATGATGTAAATATGTATTACTTATCATCCGAAATAGCTATGCAAGACAATTAGATGTGTCAGGATGGTAACAACAGGTTCACTGCTTTTAATTGTTTCTTTTTTGTTCAATAAAATTATTTTTTTAAAAATCTTTAACGTTTCTCCTGTTAGCATGGGAATAATTACAGATTGTTTGGGGAGTGGAGGAAATGCTCCTTCATTTCATCGAATGAAAGAAAATCCTTAAGGATGTGAGCGCTCTTTCTAATTTTGGAAGAGGAAGGTAAACAATGTTTTATTTTGGGCTTTGTGTATTGTTTTATTGTTTCACTATTGTGAACTGGTAAGAGTCCAGGCAGACTGCAGCAATGGGCAAATTAATTAATGAAAGACATAAAGCAGTACTTTGGAAAGTCAAATTCGGATGGTGCCCATGTTTGAAAAAAAGAAACATATTTATTATTCTAATCCGCAAAGAAAGAACCTTTTGATATGAGTGGCTAAAAAAAATAGATGTAAAGATTAGGAAGAATGGATTATTATAAATAAAGTAAGAGACCTTAAGAGAGTGTTAATGTGTGTGTGTGTGTATGATATGTGCAGTTATTGATATATAAAATAAGATATATAAGATATAGGTATTTGTTGATGTACATAATAATGATGTATATAATAAGGTATATAAAATAGATGTATTTGCCGATGCCAAAACATTGTCACAAACATGAATGAGATTTGTATTTTTGAAAAATGCAACAAAAACAATTTTTAAAAAGGAACCTTTTGAGGAGGCAAAACACAAAGAAAAAAGAAATAATGGTCTGAAGCAGACTGGAACATCCGGCTTGGTGGAAGGGGAGGAGGGGGAAATGGTGCAGGATATCTTCCAAAAAGTGAAGAATGTGTTCATACTGGTGTGATCAAAGTGGTGATTATTTTCTATATGTGTCCACATGTAACACGGAAAAAAAATGAAATGGAGCTTTATTCATCCTGCTCTCTTAAACTCGTGCGCCTCATTGAGTCCTTGGAGCTTAGACAAAATGGAGACCAATGGAGGATGGGAGTCACCATAACTCTGCTTCTTTCTCATAATCCTAGAATGCAGCATCCAGAATCATAGAAACATAGGGCTGGAAGGGGCCTCAGAGGTCTTCTAGTCCAACTTCCTGCCAAGTCAGGAATCTTTAAACCGTCCCAGACAAGTGGTTTTGGTGTATTATGTATGGCCTTCTGTGCAAAAAAAAAAAAAAAAAAAAGACAATATTTCTTGTTCTACAAAAAAATTTGCCTCCCCAGGCACCAGTTTTCCTGACCGCGGGATCACGCGTTTTCTTCTTCAGGCACCAAAAAGTTTGATTTTTAAAGACAGCAAGCAATACCATTTTTAAGTATAAAATTCTACCTGAAATCTCATCGCAGCATCCATTTTTGCATTTGGGATAAAAAAAAATTTGCCTCCCCAGGAACCAGTTTTTCTGACCCCAGCATCACACGTTTTCTCCTTCAGGAACCAAAAAGCTTGATTTTTGAAAACAGCAAGCAATCACATTTTAAGTACAGAATTCTACCCCGACTCTCGTCCCAGCATCCATTTTTGCATTTGGGATCAAAAAAAATTTGCCTCCCCAGGCACCAGTTTTTCTGACCCCGGCATCACGCGTTTTCTTCTTCAGGCACCAAAAAGCTTGATTTTTAAAAACAGCAATCAATACCATTTTTAAGTATGGAATTCTACCCTGAATCTCATCCCAGCATCTGTTTTTGCATTTGGGATAAAAAAAAAAAATTGCCTCCCCAGGCACCAGTTTTTCTGAGCCCGGCATCACGCATTTTTTTTTCAGGCACCAAAAAGCTTGATTTTTAAAAACAGCAAGCAATACCATTTTTAAGTATGGAATTCTACCCCGAACCTCATCCTGGCATCCATTTTTGCATTTGGGATCAAAAATTTTTTGCCTCCCCAGGCACCAGTTTTTCTCACCCCGGCATCATGCATTTTCTTCTTCAGGCACCAAAAAGCTTGATTTTTAAAAACTGCAAGCAATACCTTTTTTAAGTGTGGAACTCGACCCCGAATCTCATCCCGGCATTCGTTTTGGCATTTGGGATCAAAAAATTTTTGCCTCCCCAGGCACTAGTTTTTCTGACCCCGGCATCACGCGTTTTGTTCTTCAGGCACCCCAAATCTTGATTTTTAAAAACAGCAAGCAATACCATTTTTAAGGATAGAATTCTACCTGAAATCTCATCCCAGCATCTGTTTTTGCATTTGGGATCAAAAAAATTTTGCCGCCCCAGGCACCAATTTTTCTGACCCCAGCATCCCCATTTTCTCCTTCAGGCACGAAAAATCTTGATTTTTAAAAACAGCAACCAATACCTTTTTTAAGTGTGGAATTTGACCCCGAATCTCGTTCCGGCATCCGTTTTTGCATTTGGGATCAAAAATTTTTTGCCTTCCCTAGATCCCAAGAAGAAGAAACGTTGGTGATTTATTTATTTACTAGTTCGATACGCAGGCTTCGTTATGAAACTATGTGGTCAGGCTTAGTTTTGGGGGAGGAAAATAAGGGAGAAAAATTCTGCCTCTGCCTACCAGCATCCATTGGTATTCATCTGGCTCGCGTCCTGTCAGTGTGTGAGAGAGTTGAGAGCTTTTTGGAAACTGTAACAGTATTTGCTATGTGAGCAAGAAGGAGACAGCAAGGAGCCTGGGTGTGGCTTAGCTCAACTGTTCTGTACTAAAGCTGCTTGGTGCTGTGAAACTAAAACTGAAACTTATATCCTCTGCTTGCTGTTTTGCATTTGGAACAGATTTCTTTTCAGGTGGGGAAGGGGAGTAGAATTCTTTAGCATCAGAGTGTTTTAATTATAATATATGAAATACTAATGCTCTGATGGTCATTTCGAAAAACCCTTTCTTAGTGAGCACCTAGAAGCCAAGAGGAACATACGTGCCAAATTTCAAGTTTGTAAGCTTTACAGTTCTGGAGATTTTGTGATGATGCGTGGGTGGTATTTCACTTTATTTATGTATATATATAGATTTCCGAGGCCCAAATAACATATTTATTTTCTGAGACAAAGGAAAAGGTGGCGTCGTCACAGTGTCATGTAGACAATGTCCATAACCTTTTTTTTCCTGGTGATAGGAACTGTTAGATAGGAACTGTTAGATAGGTGATAGGAACTGTGAGGCGGATCGGTTTGACAGAGACGTGAGACCATTTAAGTGAGTTCAGCTCTTTATTAGGTATTGGTAATCGTCTCAGAATGCGAGCCGCGGCAGCCCTTCATATCGGGCTGGCTTGCAGCTCGGCAGCCAATGGCAGCACTTTGAATCTCCCGCGATCGGCACAGCCAATCGTGGTAGATTCCTAGTGCTCCAATCATGGCCGACCCTTCAACCAATCAGGTCTTCGCTGGTCTGGACCAATCGATTGCGGGGGTTTCGGAGTTTGTTAAAATCATACACCCCTCCCCTCTTGGTTTCGTCCAGCGGTGCGTGGTGATGTAGTCACGTAGGTAGGCGGGGCTTCTCACCTGCCTACTTGACCTGTGTGGTTCAGTTCTGGTGTGGTCGTCGACCGGTTCGGATGCCTCCTCTGTCGCTCCGGTTCCTTGGGATGGAACCACCTGGAACGTTGAGCTGGGCCTTTCTTGGTAGCTCCCTCCTGGTCTTCCTGGGCTGGTTGAGCTGCTGCTTCTGCTCCCGCTAGGTTTTTCCTGGATGGGTGAGCTGGTTTGGCTGCTCCTTCCAGGTGAAGATCCCGGGGTTTCGTGCTCCATTGGTCCTGCGTCTACAGGTGAGTAGCATCAGGTTATTGGTTTATTTATTCCAGGTGGGGGGTATTCTGCCTGCGTTAGTTGTTTCCCTTCAGTTCTTTCTCTATCGCTTGCCGATTCCCCCCCCCTTCTAGTTTCTTGTTCGGGTGTCTGGCTGGTGGTGACGGCTATTCTTTACCTAAGTTGGTTTAAGTGCCGTTTCCAGTTTTTCCCGTCGCTTGTTTCCAATTGGTATGATAGGGGCCCGGTTATCTGGGTGATTGTTGCTGGCACCAAGAGTGGTTCTCCCGTGAGATTTTTGGCGTATACTAGGTCCCCTATGTTGAATGTTCTGTGTTTGCTGGAGGAGTCTGGGGGTTTGTCTGGGTTATATGTTGGGTGCATTATGTCTGGTGTTGAATGTAGTTTCCTGCCCATCATTAGTTCCGCCGGGCTTTTATTTGTGATTGCGCTAGGTGTAATGTGTTGAAGGAGGAGCATTTTATTGATTTTGTCCTGTATATTGGCTGTTTCTATTTTCTGGATGGCTTTCTTGGTGTATTGGACCATGCGTTCCGCCTGCCCGTTTGCTGCCGGGTTTGCCGGTGTGGTTAATGCATAGTGTTAAGCCTGGGTTCCCCAACCAGGGTTAAGGAGACAAGCTAAACAGAATGTGCAGTGTTAGTCAGATAGGCACACTGATAAATGAGTGAGCTAAGTTTGTATGTTTTATTAACATACAGTAAAAATAACAGATACGCTTATGCTATCAAAAATATAGTTTATTCCATTTATAGCATAATCAAAATAACAGTCCATAAGTCATGTATCATTTAGTCAGTCCATTCAGGGATATTCAGTTAGCAAAGTCCGTGTAGAATATCCTATGTCAGTTCACTTACAAATCAGTCCTTTGTTTTCTCTCCCGTTCGAGCAATGCAGTCTTGATTCCAAGCAGTAATCAGGGATCATCAAAGCCAGAGAGAGAGCAAGCTGCAGTCTTGCTTCTTTTAAAGTGCTTTCACAACCACTCCCTTAATTACTTTCCCATAGTTAAAGTTGCAGACACTTTAACTTACAAACTATGATTACTTAGTTATTATTTTACCTAAACTAGTTCGGGTAAACAATGTTATCCCTAACATTCTCCCCTTTTAGGAAATAATAATAAATATAACTATTTACATCTTTAAATCATATTTGTTACAACTCTCTTTAAACTTAATTACTCCTTGAGCTTTTGTAAATTGGTCTGCAATGTTTTCTTCCGTCATGCAGTATTCCAATTTAATTAGCCCATTCTTTACAGATTCTCTAACATTTAAGTATCTTAAATCAGTATGCTTTGATCTAGTTTTTACAGCAATACTAGTAGCTAACTTTATAGCTGCCTGGTTGTCCTCGTACACAATAATGGAATCTTTAACAGTTATACCCATGTCTAATAATAACTGTTTGTACAAAATCAAGTCAGTGCATAGTAATGACAGACATGAAAATTCCGCTTCCATCGTGGACAAGCTAATATGCTGTTGTCTGATTGACCTCCACCCTATTAGTGTCTTACCAAATAATATAGCCATCCCAGATGTTGATTTTCTAGTGTTTATATCAGTTGCAAAACTTGCATCTGCATAGGTACTAAGACTCAAATCACCCTTTGGTTCTATATACAATGCATGGTTCATTGTTCCTTTAAGATATTTTAAAATTCTCTTTAATGATTGCCAATGACATTGATGTGGATCTGAATTAAAACGTGCCAGCTGATTTACACTATAAGCTATATCAGGCCTTGACCAATTGCTGATACATGATAAGCTACCAATCAAAGATTGATATATGGACTTATCAAATTTGGGACTTTGATCATCAGTTTGGCAAACTTCCTGACTCATTGGAGTCTTTGCCGGTTTACAAAGTTCCATTTTAAACGTTTTAATTAATTGGCAAATTTTATTTTCTTGAGATATCTTAAAACCATTTTTTGTTTTGTTAATTGTCAATCCTAGATACTTTTTAATTTCACCTAAATGCTTTAATTTTATCTTTTTAGCTAATAATGATATAATCTCATTAGCTTCGTTATTAGTCTTAGTTATCAAAGCAATATCATCTGTAAATAATAACAATAATGACACCGTTCCATTATTTTCTCTTTTAAATACACATGGATCTGCTAAACCAGATTTAAAACCTATATTGTTTAACTCTTTCACAATATATTGATTCCACTCAAAGCCAGATTGTTTCAACCCGTAAAGACTCTTTTTGAGTTTCCAACAATCATTACTATTTACTTTATTGTCTTTTATACCAATTGGTTTTCTTAAATATATAGTGTGCTGCAATGGTGCATGTAGATAAGCAGTTTCTACATCTAAATGGTTAATGACATAGTTTTTCTTAGCTGCCCACACTAATGCTGCTCTTAAAGATGTTGCTTTAAGGCTTGGTGCATAAACTTCATCGTAATCAGAGGCAGTTTGATTAAATCCTTGAGCTACCAACCTAGCTTTATGGGTAACAGTCCCATCATTTCCAGTTTTTACTTTAAATATCCATTTGCACCCAATGGATTTTTCTCCTGGAGGTAATTTAGCATCTTCATAAACTTTCATTACCTTTAATGAATTTAGTTCTTTTTCCATTGCTTTTTGCCAATTCTCCTGATCCTTAGCAGGATATATCTTAAGTTCATCTACACTAGTTGGAACTTTAGTTACTTAGCAAACTATACTTGCTTGATACCTATCAGGTGGTCTAGTTACACGTGTAGTACGTCTAGGTATTACAGGAATTAGAGGTGGACTTTCATTTATTAACTGTTCTTGATTATCTAACTCTTCCTGATCAACAGTTTCCTCTTGTTCTGATCCTATTTGCTCTTCGTGGACTTCTTCTTTAATTGGACTCTTCTTATAACTATTCTGTTCTTTCTGCCTTTTGTAGGGTTTAATAATTACTTCATTATTTAAATCTTGCTCTAATCTATTCCATCCTACATGTTCTAGGAATTTTGCACTAGCACTGGTGTAAACTCTAGATGTACCTGGTTCCCAGAATCTATAAGATCTATGATTAGATGTATATCCTACAAAATATAATCTTTTAGCTCTATGTTGTCCTTTGTGTCTAAGTTGTGTAGGGATATGCACCCATGCTGGTGCTCCAAATGTGTGCATGTAACTTAAATCAGGTTTTGTACCATGCCACAATGTGAATGGTAATTCATCTGTTGTTGAATTAACAACATTATTTAATATATGATTACCACACATTATTGCTTCTCCCCATAAATTGTCAGGTAATCCTGAATCAGACATCATCGTTCGTGTCATTGATTGTAATGTTTGGTCTCTTCTCTCTATAAAGGCATTATGTTGTGGCCTATATGGTGCAGACTTTTTATGTTGAATACCTAACATTCTTAGTCTATTCTGGAATTTATTATTTGTAAATTCTGTACCATTATCTGTTATAAGAGTTACTAATTTCTTTTTAGTTTTCCTTTCTGCAAATTTAATCCAATTAAAGAGATTTTGATACGTTTCAGTTTTGCTCTTCATTAAATAGCAAAACCCATATCTAGAATAGTGGTCCATTATACTTAGTATGTAACGAGCTCCTCCTACACTTGGTTTTTTCGGACCTATTAAATCTGCAAATACTACTTCTTAAGGCTCTTTAGTCATAAATCCATCAACTCTATTAGCCGGTATGACCCTCGCTTTGCTTTGATTTCAGGCATTACATTGCAAATACTTATTACAAGGTTTCAAACTTATTCCCTTAGATAATTCAACAGTTTTCTTAAGCATTTTAAAATTTAAATGCCCTAGCCTTCGATGTAACAAGTGAATACATTCATCATGGGGTTTCTTATTTTCATAAACCGAGTAAGCCACCTTTAAACCATCATCATTTAACACATATAATTCACCTCTTAAAGATGCAGTAATTTTCTTATTTTCTTTTTCAATTATGCAGTTATCTCCCCTAAATGTAACTACATATCCTAGTTTAACCAAAATTCTTACTGAAATTAAATTAAACTTAAGTTGTGGTACATATAACATTTTTACATTCTCTTTCATAAAAGAACAATATGCTATACCTTGACCTTTAGCTTTCAGTTTCCAGCCATTGGCTAACGATATCTGCTGTGTACTTTTGGACATTTTAATAAAATTTTTGTTATCATTTGTTATAAAGTGGGATGGTCCACTGTCAACCACCCATAAATTATTTTTTACAGCTCCGTTACTATACATGGCTAACTCTAAATTTTTATTTTTATTTTGATAACTTTTAGTATTTTGGCAAGCGTTCTGGTACTTTGCTTTTTTACAAAATCTTGCCAAATGTCCTCTTCCTCCACAATTAAAACACTTTTTAATTGCATATGCAGTAGGAGATTCATTATCTTCTTTTTGAGGTTGCTCCCTCCTTAACTCATTTCTTTCAAGCCTTCTTCTGGCCTCTTCAATCAATCTGCCAGTTATATCAGTTAAAGTTAGACTTTCCTTTGGTAAAATTTCAAGGGAAGTTACGTAGTTGTCATAACTTTCATCAAGGGAAGATAGAATTATGTAGACTTGGTGTTGTTCAGAGAAAATAAGCTCTTTCTCGTGCAGTTCTTGAAAAATGCTTTGCATAGTTTTCAAATGACTCAGCATATCACCATTCGTCTGGAGATGCGTACTGAAAAGCTTCCGTGTTAGATTTATGTGAGCACCAACATTATCTCGAACATAAATCCTCTTCAGCTTCTGCCAACACCCAACAGCCGTTTTCTCTCCGTGGATATAAACAAGCTGTTGGTCAGTTAAGGTTAACCCAATTATGCAAATAGCTTGTTGATTTTTATGCATAAATTCTTCTATTTTTAGTCTATCTTCATCATCCTCTGGATCCCATTCCTCTACGTTTGGTGGATTTTCAATTATGTTCCACAAATCTTCTCTTCGTAGAAGCAGACTACATTTCATTGACCATGATACATAGTTTGTTCCATCTAGCTTGGATATAAGGGACAAACTTTGTAGATTGACTTGTACCATGTTTTCTTATATGGATATAAAACTATAATTAATAAAACACAGCTGTCTGTTTACTGTAATGTATAACAACACAAACTCTCACTTTTACATAAATCTGTTTTATCCTAATTAAACTGACTTTGCAGCCTCTGGGCCCATAACCAGTGTTAAGCCTGGGTTCCCCAACCAGGGTTAAGGAGACAAGCTAAACAGAATGTGCAGCGTTAGTCAGATAGGCACACAGATAAATGAGTGAGCTAAGTTTGTATGTTTTATTAACATACAGTAAAAATAACAGATACACTTGTGCTATCAAAAATATAGTTTATTCCATTTATAGCATAGTCAAAATAACAGTCCATAAGTCATGTATCATTTAGTCAGTCCATTCAGGGATATTCAGTTAGCAAAGTCCGTGTAGAATATCCTATGTCAGTTCACTTACAAATCAGTCCTTTGTTTTCTCTCCCGTTCGAGCAATGCAGTCTTGATTCCAAGCAGTAATCAGGGATCATCAAAGCCAGAAAGAAAGAAAGCTGCAGTCTTGCTTCTTTTAAAGTGCTTTCACAACCACTCCCTTAATTACTTTCCCATAGTTAAAGTTGCAGACACTTTAACTAACAAACTATGATTACTTAGTTATTATTTTACCTAAACCAGTTAGGGTAAACAATGTTATCCCTAACACATAGCGTATCCCTTGGCCTGCAGAAATTGTTCAAATGCTAGTGCGGTCAACTGGGGCCCGTTGTCCGACACTATTACGTCTGGCAGGCCTTGCATAGTGAAAAGTTTGCTCAGTTTCCTTATCACCGCCTCCGTCGTGGTTGACTTCATGGTGCTTACCTCCAACCAGTTGGAGTAAGCATCTACTGTGATAAGGTACATATGTCCCTTGGTTGGCCCTGCGAAATCTTTATGAATCCTAGACCACGGACCTCTTGGTTTTTCCCATTCTTGGGTTGGGGCAGCGGGCGGATTGGATCTGGACTCTTGGCATTGGTTACATTTGGCAACCCAGGTTTTGATCTGTTTATCCATTCCTGGCCACCATGCGTAGCTTCTGGCCAGGCTTTTCATCTTAACCATCCCCGGGTGCCCCTCATGCAACATTCCCAATACCCTTTCCTGTAATTTTTCCAGAATTACCACTCTGTCCCCCCAAAGTATGCAGCCCTTTTCGGTAAAGAGTTCAGTTTGTCTGTTCCAAAAGGGTCTGAATAGTTCGTCTATGTCCCCTTCCGGCCACCCCTTTTCCCACCCAGATCAAGACTCATGCCAGCCGCTTGTCTTTATTTGTTTCTCTGGCAATGTCAGGCACGGTCACGAGTGGGTTGGATATTGTCTCTATTTGGAGTACCTCTGTTGTGGGTGCTGGGTCATCTTCCAGGTTGGGCAGGGGTGAGCAGCTCAGGGCGTCTGCATGGGTGATGTCCTTTCCGGGTCGGTGTATCAGCTGGTAATTGTATGCTGCTAGGAATTTGGACCACCTCGTCATTCTTGGCAATAGAATGTTCAGTGTGGCCCTGTTTGCCGCCAGGATTCCTAGCAGCAGCTTGTGATCCGTGATGATTGTAAAAGTCCTACCGTAAAGGTATTCATGAAATTTCTTGACTCCAGCGATGACTGCTAGGGCCTCTTTGTCGAGCTGGCTGTAGTTCCGCTCTGGCTTTGAAAGTGTCCTTGATGAGAAAGCGATGGGTGCTTCCCTCCCGTCTGGTAGCTGGTGGCTGAGGATGGCGCCGATCCCAAATGGCGATGCGTCGCAAGTTACTGTCAATGGCAGGGTCTCAGTGAACTGGATTAGTACCGCGTCGGATGTTAGCAGGTTCTTTGTGTTGTTGAAAGCGCTCTCCTCCCATGCTCCCCAGGTCCAGGTGGCTGTTTTATCTAACAGCCTATGTAGCGGTTCCACCACGATCACCTTTTGAGGTAGGAAGACATTGTAAAAGTTTAACAGTCCCAAGAAAACCTGTAATTCCGTTTTGTTTTTTGGTTGCGGTGCTTCCCTTATGGCTCTCAGTTTCTTTTCTGTGGGGTGAATCCCTTGTTTGTGTAGGAGGTACCCCAGAAATTCGACCCTTTTGGCCTGCAGCTGGCACTTCCCTTTCTTGACTTTAAGTCCCGAGTCTCTGAATTTCTGCAGTACCTCCCTCAACCTGGCTTCTAGTTGTTTCTCATTTTTCACAGCCACCAAGACTTCATCAAAGTAGGGCACAACCCCTTCTATTCCCTGGAGGAGTCTTTCCATAAGGCTTTGGAAGATCCCAGGTGCCACGACTCCAAATTGGAGCCGGTTGCAGCGGAAAGCCCCTCGGTGCGTTACGATGGTTTGGGCTTCTGCTGTTGTGGCGTTGACCGGCAGTTGCTGGTAGGCTTGTGCCAGGTTGAGCTTTGCGAAGATCCGGCCTCCCCCCAGTGAGTGCAGAAGGTGCTGGACTACTGGGACGGGGTATGCGCTTTGTTGGAGCGCATGGTTTAGGGTGGCCTTGTAGTCACCACAAATCCTCACTGACCCATCTGGCTTGATGGGGGTGACAATTGGGGTCTCCCACCGGGCATGATCGATCGGTTCCAGCACCCCTTGCGCGATGAGCTTATCGAGTTGCTCATCGATCTTGGGCTTGAGTGCAAAGGGCACTCGCCTGGGCTTAAGGCGGATTGGCGCGATGCTCGGGTCTATGTTAAATGAGATAGAGGACCCCCGGTACTTGCCTAAACGGTCATCGTAGACTTCCCGGAAGTCCCTCACGAGCGCCGCTTCCTAGTCTGCCTCTCCAATGTGGTGTATGCCGGTTACCTCAATGCCGAGGGGTGCGAACCACTGCAGTCCCAACAGGCTTGGCTGATCTCGGTCGACGATCTTCAGGGGCAGCCCTTCTGTGTGGTCCTTGAAGGTGACTTTAAAGTGGCCTCTGCCGACTACAGGGATTCGGTTCCCCTGATAGTCTTTGAGGGTTAGTGTTTGGTCTTCCAGTTCTTGGCGGTGGATGATGGGGACCAGGCACTTGAGTGTGTGCCAGGAGACCATTGAGAGGAAGGAACCAGAGTCCACCTCCATGTCGCATCGCTGGTCTTCTATCCCGACCGTCACATATACCTTCCTGGTGTCGCTGGTGGAGGAATGGCCGATGACGACGGTCTGGTGTGTTTCCTCTCTCTGTATCGTCTCCTGGAGTCACCTGTTCTGACCTTCTCGGCTCCAGCGGTTCTCCGTCTGGCGATCACAGTTCCTGGTGGGAGTGCTTTCTCTCCGTCGGGGGCTGGCATCTCGTCGTCGCGGGCTGTGGTGCTTTTTATTCCAGCACACTTTGGCGATGTGCCCCCGTTTCTCGCAATGCCTGCAAATGGCATCGAGAAAATTACAGTCCACTCGGGGGTGATCACCGCCGCAGCTGGCACACTGGAACCTCGACTTACAACCTCGTGGTTCCTGCCGCTCTCGCGCTGATTGGAGGCGGTGGATCTCCTCCTCTTTCTCTTTGGTTTCCGAGAAGGAGTTGATGTCGCCGTGGTGTGTGGTTGTGTGGTCTGTCACTGGTCACCTCTCGGGGGTCGACATTGCCTCTCTGGCTGCCGCTCGTGGCATGATGCTTGATTGTCACATCCGAGCCGCTGATTTCTTGGCCGCTTCCGCTGCAGCGGCTTTGGTGAGGGCATCAGCAAGGGAGATGTCTCCCTTTGCCATGATGTGGCTCTGGAGGATGGGGTCTCGGAGTCCCAGGACGACGTGGTCTCACAGGGCCTCGTCCAGGTCGGCGAACTCGCACAGGCCGCCCAGGTCCCGTAGTGTTGCTATGAAGTCACCCAGCCCCTCGCCCTTGCATTGATCTCGCCTGTAGAAGTCGTGCCGCCAGATGAGGATGGGCACGACGGGGGCATAGTGGCTTCGCAGCAGGGGCTCGAGATCGTCCCACTCCATTGCCTTGACATCCACTGGTTTGGGCAAGGCTTTGGCCATCTTGAATACTGTGGGCCTGCAGTACGTGAGGAACACAGCTCGTTTCTTGTGGCCGTTGGCGTCCTTGAGGTTGCTACTCTCGAGGAACATTTGGAACCTATCGGTATAGGATTCCCAGTCCTCAGTAGTAGGGTTGAAGGGAGCGGGTGGTGAGTTGATTCCGGCCATCCTGCTTGTTGTTGTGTGCTGCCTCGCCACGTGCTGGATGGTCTCCTTGTCTCATGATCCCACCTTCGTCGCCAGTGTTAGAATTGAGGCGGATCGGTTCGACATTTCAGTACATTCCAATATTTTCTTAATAATTTCTTCCTCTGATGGTATTTTCTCACTCTTCCAATTTTTAGCAAATACAATCCTAGACGCTGTTAATATATTTACAATCAAATCCTTTAAGTTTTTATTATATGTATCAGGTAAGATTCCCAATAAAAAAATCTCTGGTTTCAAATCTATATGTTTCTTTGTCATTTTTTCCAACCATATTCAAATTCTAGTCCAGTATTTTCTGGCCCCCTCACAAGTCCACCACATATGGTAATATGAGCCAGGTATCTGATGACATTTCCAGCACTTTTCAGATTTATTCTTGAACATCCTTGCTATTCTTGTCGGGGGAAAGTGCCACCTGTAAAACATCTCATACAAATTTTCTTTATATGCTGTTGACATTGTCATTTTATAATTTTGAGACCACAATTTTTGCCATTTCTCTAAATCAATCCCATATCCAAAATTCTTCCCCCAAGCAATCACTGTTTCTTTAACTTGTTCTTCCTCTAATTTAATTTCCAGCAAATAACTATATAATTTTTTAATCACTTTTTCATCAGTCAAAATCCTATCTAAGTCAGTCAATTTATCATAAAATCCTTCTGTTTTACAATCTTTAAGATACCTTAAATGTATTTGCGCATATGAAAACCAATTCATCTTTATACCTTGTTCTTCTAAATTTTGCATCATTTTAAGTTCACCCTTTTCATCCAATATTTCCCCATATCTAACTGTTTGTTCCTTCTTATATGTTTTAGGACAAGAAAAAGCTTCAATAGTTGATAACCAAACTAGAATTTTCAAATAACATTGTCTCTTAATTTCCTCCCAATTCAACCACAACAATTCCCGTATGTAATGCCTTCTAAAATAGCCCTGTGATTTAGTTCCCTTATACCACAAAAAGCATGCCAGCCCAATTATAAATCATGACCTTCTAATGCCAACAATCTAGTCTTTCTTAACGTTATCCATTCTTTGGCCCACATTAAATTTGCAGCTTGGTAATACAACTCCCAATTAGGATGGCCAAATCCTCCTCTAATTCTAGCATCTTGTAAGAGTTTTAATTTTATTCTCGCTTTCTTACCTTGCCATATATACTTCAACACAATTTTATTTTTTTCTTCAAAGTAATCTTTACCTAGCCTGATTGGTATTGTTTGAAACAAATATAAAATTCTGGGTAAAATATTCATTTTGATTGTCGAAATTCTACCTATCAATGACAATTGTAGGTTTTCCCATTTTTTCAGATCAGATGCTATCTGCTCTTTAAGTTTAATATAGTTATTCTCTTTCAATGTAATACATCTTGACGTCAAATATATCCCCAAATATTTAACTTTGTTCGCAACTTGAATTTTCCATAGGTCTGCCAACTCTTCTCTTTGTCTTAATAGCATGTTCTTTGTCAGAATCTTTGTTTTGTCTTTATTTATTTTCAAACCAGCCATCTCACCGTACATTTCTATCTTTTCCAATAGTTTTAAAGCTGTCTCTAGAGGATCTTCCAGAATGAAAACCAAGTCATCTGCAAAGGCTTGCAATTTAAATTCCTCCTTTTTAACTTTCATTCCTTTTATATTTTTGTTCTCTCTAATATTTCTATTTAACAATTCCAAGGTCAATACAAATAACAAAGGAGATAATGGGCATCCTTGTCTTGTACCTTTTCTTATATTAATAGAGTCTGTAAATTCTCCCTCTCTCATTACTTTTGCCGTTTGCTGATAATATATGGCTTCTATTGCTTGGATGAATTTTCTAGCAGCCCATCTGTTCCAATAATAATAGCATAAATCTCCAATTCACATTATCAAATGCCTTTTGGGCATCTAGGAATATCAAAGCCATTTGTTTTTCAGGATGCGCCTCATAATATTCCAAAGTGTCCAGGATTACCCTCATATTGTCTTTAATTTGTCTCTTTGGTAGAAATCCATTCTGATCAGGGTGAATAAAGTTGTTTAAGTATTTTTTAAGCCTTTCTGCCAAAATTGAAGCAAAGATTTTATAGTCTGCATTCAATAAAGAAACAGGTCTATAGTTCTTAATTTGTAATGGATCAGCCCCTTCTTTTGGGATAAGTGTAATATAAGCTTCTGACCATGTTTTAGGTATTTTCTTATTTAACATAACTTCATTCATGACTTCTAGCAATGGAGTGCTCAATAATTCTTGTAATGTTTTATAAAATTCTGCCGGAAGACCATCTGGACCTGGTGCTTTTCCATTATTCTGTCTGTTGAATACTTCAGTTAGTTCCATCATTGTTATAGTGCTTTCTAACATTTTTCCAGTTTCATCAGGTATCTTAGGTAGGTTAGCATTTTGTAAATACTGTTTAATTTTTCCCTCATCAAGATCCTCTTGTTTATATAATTGTCCATAAAAGTCTCGAATGATTGCCTTTTTCTCCTTATTACCATAACAGATTTGACCTTGATCATCTATTAACTGTAATATTTTCCTTGATTCTTTATCTTTTCTCAGTTTATATGCTAACCATCTACCTGGCCTATTTGCATCTTCAAAATAGTTCTGTTTAGCACTTCTAATTTTTTGTGCCAATTCTTTTTTCTCTACTTGATCCATTTTATGTTTAATTATGTCCATTTTAAGTTTAATATCTTTTTTCTGTGGCATTTTCTGTAATTCTTTTTCCAGTTTTTTATGGTCATATTCTAGAGCTTTAATTGTTTGCCTCTTCCTAATGTTCTTTTTCTTTATATAGTCTATTATTAATCCTCTCGCATATGCCTTCATTGTGTCCCAAACATTCTGTATTGAAGTATCTTCTTTTTTATTTTC